>JAODAL010034847.1:0-43701 GCA_025379985.1 Phyllomedusa bahiana | reverse complement strand
ATAACCTAATATTATCAAAAGAGGCTTCAGGCTCCCCTACTCAATAATCTCTAATATTAAAAACTTTATATATCACAATGAAACTTCAAGGCTTAATATTATCCTCTTATCATTTAACCCATTTATATATCAAGAAAACTTAGCTTATTATTCCCTCTATTTCCATTAAATTAAACCCTATAACATCAGAAAGATCTCAGCTCCTACTCCTCTATTTCATATAACCCTATATACATACAGAGCTCAGCTTCTACACTACTCTATTTATTAAACAACCTTTATATATACCATAGATACTCTGGGATCTTTCTCCCTCTATCAAATATAACACCTATTAACATTACAGAGGGATTCAGCTTTTCTCTCCTCTAAATCATAATAAAACCTTTATTTTTATCCCACCCAAGTTGCTATCATCTTCCCTTCTCTTCTTTCAGGTTTTAAAACCTATTATATCAAAATCATAGAGGGGCTCAGCTTTTTCCTCTTTTTTCCTTATTAACATTCGCAGGAGCTCATTACTCCGCTCTTTATTCATATTATACCATATATATCCACCAAGTTGGCTCAGGTTAAACTCTCATTTTTCATATAACCCCCCTTATATCACAGAAGCTCAGCTACTACCATCTATCATAATAAAATAAAACCCTTATATACTCACAAGAAGCTTCAGCTTCTTCTCCTCTACATCATTATAACCTATATAACTCTCAGAGCTCAAGCTCCTCGGTTTCCTCTACATTATTAAACCCTATATATCCACAGGGGAGCTTCAGCTATATATCACTTCTACTCATTACAAAACTCTATATATACAAACAAGAGCCTTCAGCTTCTTTTTCTATCATGTACAAAAAACCCCTATTTAACCAACAAGAGCTCGGCTTTCTCTTTTTTCTATCATATAAAAACCTATATATTCCACAAAAGCTAAGCTTTCTACTTCTCATCATATAAATCCTATATACTCACAGGAGCTCCAGTTTCTCTCCCTCTATCATTATAAAACCCTTTCTATATCACAGAAAGACTTCAGTTACTCTCCTCTATTTCCCTAATAAAACCCTTAATCATCCACACACGAAGCCTCAAGCTTCTATTATCTACTATAATTTCATTATATAACCATATATACTCACCAGAGGCTTCAGGATTTTCCTTCTATCTTTATAAAACCCTACTATATATTATAATCCAGAAGCTCAGCATCCTTCTTTCCCTCTAATCATGTTAACCTATAATATCACAGAGGGGGCTCAAATTTCTTCCTCTATCACATAAACCCTCACAGGTATATATTACCAACTAGCCTCAAAGCTCATTCCCCTCTAAATTCTTATAACCCGTATATAAATCACGAGCTCAGCTTACTCTTTTTCTTTATCATGGGTAATCCCTTAGATACACAGAGTAGCTTCTCTCCTCTATCATATAAAACCCTAACTATATCACACAAATAAGCTCAGCTTACTCTTTTCTATATTTCATATAAAACCCTATATAATCACTGAGCTCAGGATTCTTTTCCCTATTTATACAACCCCTATAATTATCCACAGAGCTCAGATTCTCTTCTCTCCAATCATATTAGCAACAGAGAGCTCAGCTTCCTCTCCCCTCTAATTCATAATAAAACCCGCTATATATCATCAGGAAGCTTCAGTCTTCTCTCTATTTCTATCATTGTAAACCTATAATATACATGAAGTCAGCATCTTCATCCTTCTATCATATCGAAATCCTAAAATAATCACACCGAACTCAGGACTCCTCTTCCTCTAAAACATCATTTAAACACGACTAATATACGAGGCTCAAAAACTTTCTTCTCCTCTATAACATCACACCCTACCATGTATATGAATCACCTTGCTCAGCTTTTCCTTCTCTCCTCTAATTTCCATTATACCCATATATATCACAGGGGAAAGCTCAAGCTTTCTCTACCTCTTTTCATTTACAAACCCTAAATTATTTCCAAGAGTTCAGGCTTCTCTCCCCTCACATCATTCATAATAAAAAAACATACCTTATATTCCACAGGAGTTTCTGCTTCTCTCCTCTTATTCATATAAAAAAAAACCTATTATATCAAAAGAGCTCAGCTCATCTCACTTCTATCATATTTTAACCTGTATATATACAGAAAAAATAAACTTCATGGCTTAAATCTCTCATCTCAATCATAATAACTTTATATCAAAGAAACTCAGCTTATTCTCCCTCTGTTCATATAAAAACACTTATACATCTGAGTTCCCAGCTCCTATCTCCTCTTAATACATATAACCCTGAATTTACATCACCCAACTGAGCCTCAAGCGTTTCTCCTCTCCTATTTATCTTATAAACCTTATAATTTTCACCAGAAACCTCAGCTATTATACTCCACTCTCTTCATGTTTAAATAAAAACCATATTACATCAAGAGATCTCTGTCACTTCAACTCTATCATCTAACCCTCTATACATACTCAGAGCTTCCAGATTCCTCTCCATTATCATAATTAAAAACCTAATATATCACCAGTGCTAATCTTCCTTACTTTCTTTCAGGACTAAAAACCCCTAATATATCCACTGTGCTCAGCTTCTCTCCTTTGATCCTATACATCGCAGTGCTTAAATTCTCTCTTCACTTATCATATTAAACCCTATATTATCACAAAAGTGGGATCTAGTTACTCTTCCTCAATTTCATTATAAAACCCCAATTTTCACAAAGAGTCAGGGATTCCTTCTTTTTCCCTTATCAAAACATAAATCCTTAATATTTAATCACAGAGTATCAAAACTTCTTCTCTTTACATCATTATAAAATCCCTGGCTATTGGTACACAGAAAGACTCTGCTTCCTCTCCTCGATTCATATAAATACGCCTATATTTCTTCACACAGAAAGGCTCGCAGCTTCTCTCTCTATTCATATAGACCCATATATTCACAGAGCTCTCGGGCTACGATCCTCTTTCATATAAAACCCTATATTTCAAGGATGAGGCTCAGCTCTCTTCCCTATATCATTTATAATACTTATAAATACACAGGTGATCAAGGCTTTTATACCAAGAAAATATTCCCCACCATGACACCCACCACACCACCCTGAACTGTTAAATCAAGGAGGATGGACCATGCTTTTCATGTTTTTGAGGCCAAAATTTGCCCTACCACCCCAATGTCGAGAAAAAACGAGACTCTAGACCAGGCAACGTTTTCCCAATTTTCTCGCCCAAAATTTCGATGGCTTGGCAAAGTGGAGCCTCAGTTTCCCTGTTCTTAGCTGAAAGGGTGGCACCCGTGTGGTTTTGCGCTGTACCCCATCTCCCTAAAAGTTGGCCGTACTGTGCGTTCAGAGATGTTTTTCTGCCTACCTTGGTTGTAAGGGTTGCTTTTTGAGTCACGTTCCCTTTTCTATCAGCTCGAACCATCTCCCCCTTTCTCCTTTGACCTCTGGCATCACAAGGCATTTCCGCCCAAGGACTGCCGCCACTGGATGTTTTTTTTTTTCGGCCCTTTCTCTGTAAACCCTAGAGAGGGTTTTGTGCGTGAAAACCCCAGGAACAGCAGTTTCTGAATATCGACCACCTTCGGGCACCAAAAAAACCATGCCACGTTAAAAGGCACCAAATCACCTTTTTTCCCATACTGTGTCGGTTTGAATGCAGGAGATTGTCTTGCCAGTTCAAGCCAAAAATGCACGGTTGCCCCCATGTGTTGGGCTGTTTAGAAATTAAGTGTTAACAGCAGGGACAGTGGCCCTAAAAAGGGGGCCGGTGAGTGAAATATACAGAGCTCAGCTCCTCTCCCACAACCCTTATTCACAGAGCTCAGCTCCTTCCTCTATCAATAACCCTATGTATCACGGCTAGCTCCTTTCCCTTATCACATAACTCTATATATACAGAGCCAGCCCCTTTCCCCCCTCTATCACTAACTCTATATATCACGAGCTCAGCTCCTCTCCTCTTCATTTTAACCCTATTTTCACAGAGCTGGGTTCCTCCTCTATCTATAACCCTAATATCACAGAGCTCAGCTCCTCTCCCTCATCATTCCCCCAATTCACGGCTCACTCCTTCTTATCATATACCCCTATAATACAGAGCTCAGTTTCTCCTCTATCATAAACCCCTATGTATACGGGCTCAGCCCCTTCCCTTATCATAAACCCATATTTTTAAACAGAGCTCAGCTTCCCCTCTATCATAAAACCCCTTTTTTATCACAGAGCTCAGCCCCTTTCCCCTCTATCTATAACCCTATATATCACAGAGCTCAGCCTTTTTCTCCATCATATAACCTATTATCACGAGCTCAGCTTCTCCCCTTTATCATATAACCCTATGTATCACAGACCAGCCCCTCTCCCTCTATTAAACCCTTAATCACAAGCTAGCTCCCTCCCTCTATCTATAACCTTTATATCACAGGCTAGCCCTTTTATCATAGAACCTATATTACAAAACTCACCCCTCTCCTCTTCATATAACCCATATATACAGAGCTCAGCCCCTTTCCCCTTTCATATAACCCTATATATCACAAAACTCAGCTCTTCTCCTCTATCATATAACCCTATATATCACAGGGTTATATGTGGTTCCATAGAGCGCTGGCAAAGAGGACGCGGATCCCCTCCATGGAATGCAGCTAATCCATATCCAGATGTGCGGTAAAATCAGCCACACAAAAGATAAAATCCACGGCAGAAAGCTGCAGAGGTTTATGGACAAATCTGCAGTGTGAACAGCGCCTTAGCCTTGAAGCACGGTGCCTGGCCTTGCCGTGAGACTCCTCTTGAGGTCGACCCTATTCTTGGGCCTAAATGACCCCGTTTGCCCCAAAAAGGCCCTTTTGGTTCTGTCCCAGCTCCTATGTGTCGGCCACTTTTTCTTACAGTTTTAACAGTGGGAGCCTTTGGGGAATACGCCATTATGGGGGCCTATACAGAATAGGGGCATTTAAGGTGTCCCTTTGCGGGGATTTTTGGTGGTTCACAAACATTCTATACAGAAAATTAGGACTTTGTACGGGCCCTTCCGCACAGCTGGGGGGTTGTAGTTCCACACTTTTTATACAGATTGGGACATTTTTTTCAGGCTGTCCAACCTGCGGAGTTGTAGTTCAAAAAACATGCAAACAGACAAGGGAAAATTGTACAGGATGTATGCACACGCTGGGAGTCGTGGTTCACAAACATGTCTATACAGATATTAGGACATTGTACAGGCGTCCCACGGCGGGAGTTGTAGTTCAAAACATGCTTAAAATTTTGGGAGCTTTGTAAGGCTGTCCCACGCGGGGGAGTTGTAGTTCACACACAGGGTTTGAGACCACAGCACATAGAAGTCCATTCCTATCTGCCGTCTGTGGGGTGACGGTGCTAATAACATATTTCAGTCACTAGTTGACCCGGTGCACCCCCCGCTCGCCATCGGTTCTCTCGTGTGCTTGTCTCCTAGGTGGCCACTCATCACAGCGTCCTCACCCGCATCACCCCGCTGGGGATCATCGTCTCCCTGATTTGTCTCTCCTTGTGCATTTTTACGTTCTTCTTCTTCAGTGAAATCCAGAGCACCAGGACGACGATTCACAAAAACCTCTGCTGCGCCTTATTCCTAGCCGAGCTGCTGTTCCTCATCGGGATAAACATGACCAAAAATAAGGTACAAACTGCACAAGACGCTGCGGCAAAGTGTGACCAGGCTGCAAGGAGGGAGAGATAGATATGGGATAGATAGATAGATAGATAGATAGATAGATAGATAGATAGATAGATAGATAGATTGAATAGATAGTGTAGATATGAGATAGATAATTAGATAGATAGAAAATAGATAGAAGGAATAGATGATGGGGAAAATAGATAGATATAAGATAGATAGATAGATAGATAGATAGGAGATAGATAGATAGATAGATAAATAAATACAATAAAGAAAGTTCTTCATAGCACTCTTCCAGGTGAAAAAGAAAAAACAGTTTATTTCCACATGCGTAAACCAACGTTTCGGCTCCCTCACAGAGCCGTTTTCAAGTGACCAAAAAGTGCAATTTCATCAAATATAAACAAACAATACCAAATAATTAAAACCCTTATACAAATACAGTGTAAAACAAAGCATAATACAAAAAATCCAAGGATAAAAAGTGTTATATAATAAATAAGGGCAATATTGTATAAACAACATTATCAATATAGATAATATGAGATAGATAGATAATAGATAGATAGATAGATATAGATAGATAGATAGTTTGTGAGTGGGGAAAAGAAGATTATGATATAGTAGATAGATAATAGATAGATAGATAGTAGATAGATAAATAGATTGATTAGGGGAGATAGATGTAGATAGTAGATATGAGATAGAAATATATGAGATAGATAGATTGAGATAGATAGATAATAGATATGAGATAGAGAGATAGTAGATGATGTAGATAATAGATAGAGTAGAGAGATGGTAAAAAAATAGATAGATAGATATGAGATAGATAGATATAGAAGGATAGATAGATAGGGAGAGTAGAAGATAGATAATATATATGAGATAGAAAATAGTAGATAGATAGAATAGAAAAAGATAGATAGATAGATAATATGAGATAGATAGATAGATTTGATAGTATGGGGATAGTAGATAGTAGTAGATAGATATATAGAAATAGTAGATAGATAGTATTATAGAGAGTAGATAAATAGATAGTAGATAGATAGAATGTGATAGAGAGATAGATAAAAAGATAGAAAAATAGATAGATTAAAAAGATAATAGTAGTAGGGAAGCTGAGGGAAAAAGAAGGGAAATTTCGGGAAATTGTGTTCCGTTTAAACAGAACAAATACCCACTTTTTTAGGAAGTGTTGCATTTATTTAAAACATGTGAGGAAGCTAATACAAATCCTCATAGTTTGAGGATTCGTTGGCTATCGAGTCGGGCGATGTCGAAGTCGGCCTATCGATAAGGTTTTCCCATATGAGCGTCGATTATGAGGTGACCATTAAAGTCTATGGAGACAACAACACCTTTATTTTTCACCCAAAAAAAGGCTGGAGAACTGAAATTTTAAAATCCACAACGTCAAATGGATACGTGCACATTTAGGCAAAACACTTAGGTATAAAAGTCAAAAAAAAAGTCACAGACCATTCACTATCCCCCGTCTTGTACCAAAGCCGAACCCTTTAAACCCCCCCCACAAATTAAAAAGTGCCAGAAGGGAGTATGATTTGAACCATCATTTTACTTGAATGGACATTTAATATCCCTGCCTGGAAGAGCATGAGCCCCCCAAACCTGCAAAACCCCCCCATTTAAAAAAATCCGGAAAAAAGGGGTCTTTCAACCACCCTTTTTAGTTTTACTGGCATTGACTATACCCGTCCCGGGCCACGCTGACCCAGGGGTGGAGTTCAGTGGGTGGTAAAACCCAGGGTGGCTCCCTCTCTATTAACACTAGGTTTAAAAAGCCCCGATGACGCAGCAACAAAACTGTCGTGCTGAAGAAAGGTTGCGGAAGCGGAAGTGTAAAGAATTTCCAGCCTTCCCTGTACACAGTCAATAACCTGGGTTTGGGGCTTTGCCCCCGAAATGAGTGGGGAAAACCCAAATTCCCCCCCCCCCCCCCCCCCCCCCTTCACTTGGAAATATGGTGGTTCCCGCTCCTGTTACACCCGGGTGCCCTTTATCTTGGCATTCTTTTTTCATTTTACTCAACGTGCGGGGAGGAAATTGTCTCTGACTTTGTTTTTCCTGTCCGTGTCCAAAACCCCATGCCCTTCTGAAAAACCCTTCCATTTGGCCCAATTTTTCCTGTACCTCCCTTGTCAATTCAGAGGAAATTTTTTTACCGGGCTATTTTGTACATGAAAGTTTTTTGAAATTTTTAATTCTAGAAAACACATTTTAAAATGGGAGGGAAATTCCCCCCAGGGTCTTTGTTTCTTTTTTTTTCATTTGTTTTAAAAAGGGGTTTGTTTTCAATACGGGGATTGATAGCTATGTTAAAGATCTTGCAAAAACAAGTAATTTTGAATATGTGTCGTTTTAATAGTGCCCTACCTATTCCTGTTTCGACAGCACCCATCATCCTTGGGGCCATCTTGACAATTGTAAAGGGAAACAAATGTCGGTTAGAAACAACTTTTCTTATATGGGAAACCTTTAGTATAGTGCATGTAAAAGGGCAAAATACCTCCAACAATTAAAACATAAACCCTTGACCCATTTGGAAAATTTGTGAAGAACAAATGTCTGTTAGAAACAACTTTTTTTATAAATGGGAAAACCCTGTAGAAATAGCTGATGTCACAGAAAAAATCCCCCCAAAAATTTAAAAAACCCATGACCCTTTGACCCAATTTTTTGAAAATTGTGAAGAGCAAATGTTATTAGGACAACATTTTTTTTTTTTAGAATAGGCCGTAAAATTGCTGCTTTTTAAAAGCAGATGACCCAAAAAATTTAAATAAAAAATGACTTCTACCCTGTTAAAAATTGTGAGGAAAAAAATGCCACTTGGGAAAGCCAAAATTTCCCTTTTTCCAAAGGACCATGTTTATAGTTTTTATTTCACAGCAAAAATAAAACCCAAAAAATTAAAAAAATAAACTTCTCGCCACTTTTAAAAAAATTGGAGGAGAAATGCCACTTAAAACCCACATTTCTTTTAAAAAAAGGACCAAAATTTTTTTGAAAAAATCTACAGAAACATGACCCCAAAAAATTATTTAAAAATTTTTCTCAGCCTTTTTAAAAATTTGGGGAGGGAGAAATGCCATTTAAAAAACCCCACTTTTTTCTTTTTCCAAAGGGGACCATGATTATTGCTGTATGTCACAGTCCCTGACCCAAAAAATTAAAAAAATATGACTTCTCACCCACTTTTTAAAAATTGTGGGGGAGAAGGGCACTTAGAACCCACTTTTCCCTTTTCCAAAGGGGCCCTTTAATTAAGCTGTATTCACAGCAAAAAATGCCCCCAAAAAAAAATTTAAATTATTTCCCTTCACCCACTATTAAAAATTGTGAGGGAGAAAGGGCCACTTAGAAGTCACATTTCTTTTTCCAAAAGGCCCCCATGATTTTTTGCGAAATCTCCCCGCAACATGCCCCCAAAAAACCATTGACAATGAAAAAAATTTCTAAAGATGAAGTGAGTAAAGGAATTTGTTTTTGTCATAAAACCCTTTGGTGTTTTTTAAACGTCCTCCTCACAGAAAAACCCGCAAAATAAAACTTTTGGGGAAAAGAAAAATAAAAAATTGCAGAAAAAGAAATGATAAATTTAAAAAAAAAGTTTTAAAGAGGAACATTTATGTTTGAAAAGGAATGGGGAAGTAGACCGCAACTAAAGTGACCTGGGAAATTTTGGGGCCACAACATCATCAGGATCCATGCCTTTTCATCTTGATGAAAGTCAAACGTCCACATTATCTGGGGAAACCCGGGAAGGCCGTTTTCTTTAATGATTTCCTCCAGTTGGGGTGAAGGTCCCCCTCAATATAAACGTTTGGGTTTGCTGGGGCGGGACAACACCTCATGGCGTGGCGAACCCTCGGGCCTTTTCGTCCATTTTGGTACCCAAAAGTTTTTGGGCCCGGGAAACCACCCAAAAAACATGGGTGTTAGACGCAGATGGGCGTGCACCCATGTTTCTTAAGCTGGTCTCTGTTTTTTTTTGGATGTTTGCCCTGCAGGGGGCTTGCGTTGGTGAGGTGGTAAAAAAAAGATTCCCCCCAAAAAAGGTCACCCTTTAGGCTTCTCCCACCTTGCCTCCCTGCGCCGCAAACCCTATTTGGAAATCTACGTGTCACGTCGCTGATTTTGGGCCCAAACGTGACATTTGGGGAATGTAAAGCGGGACGCAACAGATGTCTCCAGTTGGACCCAATCAGCAAGGTCCCCATTTCCTGCATTTTTACTCTTTTTTTGGGTGGGGGAAGGAAAATTTCTATTTTTGTTTTGTACCGGGGGATCCGGGAAAGGGGGGCCAAACCCAGTAACTGTTGTTCATTTTGTTTGGCCCTTAAATTGCGAGGATCATGTTGGAGGAAATGGAGCATCCAAGCACTCAGTGAGAGAAAGGAGCCTTTATTTTTCCCCAAACCTCTGGGTCGAGGGGCACTAGCAAATGATCTTCCCCCACTTCCCCCTCGGCCTTTAAATTCCCGCCAACCCCTTTCCAAGGCAGGGGCGTCGGTAAAATCGGTTTTCCCGGAAAACCTCCCCCCTCCTCCTCCTCCTCCTCCTCCGCGGCCCCCGGCACACTTTAACACAGCCCCCGACTGCCCGAGATGAAAGCCCTGAAGCTGTTTCGCCACCTTCACTAAATTTTGGACCCCGAACCACTGCCTAATGAAGACCCATGGAAAAATTTTGAAACTGTCGGGCCTTTTGGATTGACGGGGAGAAAGGGTCCGTGGCCGAAACTGTGTCCCTCTCCTCCCCCGTCGTGGCGGGACTGTTTTTTCCCGAGGGGTCCAAAGATCGTTCCCGAACTAAGATCAACCCCAATGTCATGTGACAAGGGGATTGTCCGCACTGCCATTTTTGGGGGCTTCTTCAAAACTGGCAAGGATGGGGGCAGAGCTCTTTTTAAACCTGCCCCCATTCTCGGTGGCTTTAACACCCCCAGGTCCTAACCCCTGCTTTTAAAGGCCCTTGTCCCCTTTGTCTGCGTAATGACCCTTGCGCTGGGTGCCACAATCGCTGGAGCTTTTGGAGGGTGGGAAATTTCCCCGCTTGTTGCCAATCCCCTATCAGATGATTGATGGGGAGGCCCCAGCTGGGACTGCCAACGCAGCCAGGCGGGAAGAAGCAGGGTGCAACGGCCCGGGAAATGCGAAATCAAAAACCCGAGCCCTTTCCCCAGAGGGAGTCCCCGACCCCGGGGAGCTCTTTAGAAATTTCCCCGGACGAAAGGTTCCCGTACATGTGCCCCGGCAAAGGGGTGGGGGCTCCAGCCTACCGATCTTTAAAAAAACGGCCACAGATTTCGCCCGTTATCGCAAACCCACCTTCCTGGCACAAGTTTCTTGTACCCAGCCAGCGTCGGGGGCTCGTGGGGAGAACCCCTTTCCCCAGCTTTCCCGACGTGTGGGGACGGTCTCCAAAGCAGTTTTAAATTTTAAAACGCCTGGTTCCTCGGGGACGTGGGTTTCCAACCCAAGGGGGCCCTTGGGGGGAAAAAGGGCCCCGCACCTTTTCTGCGGTTTTTTAAAAAGCGTGCGCCCAGCCTTGGGGAGCCAAACCCCACCCCCCCAAGGGCATCCACCCATCAACCCCTTTAGCTTTTCAAAGAGATTTTAGGGCCTTTGGCCCGTGCTTACTAGTTTCCCCTGTGTCGGTGGTTTAGATGGACTTTTCCGGACACGGGGCAGACAACCCCCGCTTGAAAATTTTAGATGACAACGTTGGGGGGGCCAGGGGAGGGCGGCTTTTTTCTGGCAAAGAAATGCCCGCTCGGGATCTGGTATTTGGGGGGAAGCGAGGGCCCTGAGTGGGGAAACCCCTCTTTTGTCCACCAGACGGGAAAAACAAAAATTTCCAAAAGGGCCAAAAAACCCGGGGAATGCCGGGCATTCAGGGTTTGGGGTTTTTGGGTTGGGGTTTGGGGAAAAATGTTTCTTCTGCTCCCCAAACCTGGAAGACAGGGGGGGTGCTAGACTGGCCGCTGGGACAGCGTGCAGGTCATCAAAAAAGGGGGGAAGGGAAGGTGTAGGTTTGGGGCCTGGGTTTGGGGCTGGTTGGGAAATCCCGGCGACGGTTTGGAAAGGGTGAAAAACGGAGGCTGATCCCCGATTTATGACTCGAGAGACATGGGGAGCTAGAAACCTTGGTGGGGGGGGGGAGGGGGAGGGGGGGGACAGAGGGTGTGGCAGTGGTTGGAGGCCCCGGTTTTGGTCTGGCCTTTTTTTTGGGCCCGTGTTCCCTCCATTTCCCCTCATTTCAATTTTGGGTTTCAAGGGGACTAACAAGTTGGTGGTGGTTAACCCCTAAGGTTTTGGCCCTTACTTTATGCGATTTCGGCCCAAAAGGGGGAAATGACATCGCTGGGTGAATCAGAGGGCCCTTTCCAAAAAGGCCCAGGGTTGAAGGGGTCCCTGGGCCTTTTGATGGCGAAAGCGAGGGAGCGGGGGTTTTCCCCCTACCGTGGCCCTTTGGGGGAATTTTAAATTTCAGAGGGCTTCTGCCGGGCCGGGCCCTTAAACCCCCTCGTTTTTTCCTTTTTTTTTCGTTTCCCGTTGAATTTCGGGTTTGAAAAAAAATTTTGGGCGGCGGAAAAAACCAGGATGGATCCGCAAGGGGGTTTTTCATCATCATCATCAACACAGGGGACTTGGTCGTCCTGACTTTTGCATCCAAAAAGCTGCGGGGGTACAAGCAAGGGGCATGCAAAGGGGGTTCCCCACCCGCCGGGGTTTTTTTCCGATTGAAACCCGGGTTCCTTCTCCTCCCTCTGATGGCATCAGTAACGGGCGTCAGGCAGAATTTTTCTTTCCCCTTTATCTTTTTTCAAATTTTTTGACCCCAACCCCCATTTTTTCATCAAAGAGGTCTTTAGGGCAAAAGGTTATCCCAGTGGGGGGGGACACGAGTTGCATTTGGGGGTGTTCTTTTTGGACAGAGCTGATGATGCTGATGACGACAAATTTTGGGCGTGAAATCCCAGGACGAGGAGGTTTAAAACTGCTTTTGGAAAAGCAGGGTTTCATTAAACCCCTGAAGGACAGTTTGGGAACGCTGTTCGTTACTGGAATTTACGGGCCCTGACCCAGCGATTTCCCGGCCTACGGTCCTTTTCCCCAAAATTTCGGGGCATTTCTTGGGGGTGGGGGGGGGGTGTTGTCGCCAGCATGGAAGGGGGGCACCTTCTCCCGGGAACCCCCTTTTCCTCCCTGTGGGTACCCCCCCCCCTTTTCTCCCTTAAACCCCCTGAATTTCGCTCCATGTTCGAAATATTAAAAAAATTTGAAAAGGTATGGAATAGTTTTGGAAAGTCTCTTATTAAAAGACGGCAAATCACAGCTATTCTCAAATCCCTCAAATCAAAACAAAATTGCTGGATTCAAATTTAACTGCAAGGTGTCTATCAACAAATCTGGACTGGGCAAAAGTGCAAAAAACACGTATCTGTTATGTTTTCGTATAATACACGGTATTTTTTGCACCTTTCAATTCACCTGTGGTGAATATAGAATTGCTGTTTTAAGATTTACGTAGATGCTGCGTCAATGAACAGTGCTGGGTGCGCAAAAGTCAAAAAACACGTATCTGTTATGTTTTCGTATAATACACGGTATTTTTTGCACCTTTCAATTCACCTGTGGTGACTATAAAATTGCTGTTTTCAGATTTAAGTGCAAGGTGGATATATGAACAAAGGTGGAATGGGTAAAATTGAAAATGAACACCTATCTGAAATGTATACTGATAATAAAAGTGGAGTTTTGCACCTAACACAGAGACCTGCAGTTACTAGAAATGATGTGTATCCTAATATAAGTTCAGGCTGCCCAATATCCAGGAAATATTTCAATAGCAAACTGTTAATAATAAAGATATTGCACTGCAATATTGCAGTCTTGGTGAACTTTATCCAGTGTTCTTTATAGATAGAGCTTGTCTGTGTTCGCCTTTGCCCCCCCCCCCCCCGCTCCCCCCGTGACTTTACAGTGGTAGATGCTCCATTAAAATTCTCTAGCTAACTACATAAAATCTTCCAATCTCTAATCTAACTAAATTGGAAGGATCACAGCTAATAGTAGAGGTTTCTCTGTGCAGAAATAGAATAATTTCGCTGAGCTGTTTGGACACAAGCAGAGCGCAGGTCCTATCCCTATGAGACGCTGAGAGACACTGAGGCTGAACAGGAAACGCTGTTCTATGTAAAACGAGATCATGTGATTTTTCCAGCCAATCGCAACCATACACATCCCAGTCATGACGTCGCACACACATCTCACCCTGCTCTATTCTGTAATCTGATTTGCTGGCCGCCAAAATTACAGGAAGCGCCGAAAATGGCGCGATCTTAATAGATGATGCACAGATTTAGCCTTAATTATCGCATGATCTAAAAATTTTGATCATCATAAAAACCTTGCCGATTTCAACTTTGTCGATAATAATCGCTCAACACTAATCCTCACTAGTATAAAACAAACACTGTACAGCCTTACGCGTTGGGGCCCGAACCAGCTTTCCTCAGGGGCCAACTGTGGTAAAACTAACAGACTTTAAAATAACAGAAGCAGATAATTGGATAAAGATGCATCAATCACATTGGATAGAACCCTTCTTCAGGCCCTGAAGGACATTCTTTGGGGTCCATCACCTGTCAATCAAGCCCCTTTTTAAAATCTATTTGATAGATAAAAAAATTCCTAAATATAAAAAAATTACGTCGAAAAATGAACTAACGATCTTAAATTATAGTTTTAAAACCTTTAAGTAAAAATAGTAAAAACATCAAAAAATTTTTTAAATAATCTTACAATACTGCTATATTTTAAAACGTAAGACACAAATAAAAAAAGAATAAATTTTAAAAATCACATAAAATTATACATAAATGGGAGCATACTCTTTTTTATTTGAGAAAAATATCACATTGCTCACTAGTGGTTACCTGAATATTTGTGAATATTAAAAATTTTCAAGATGCACCCAGAAAATACAAGTTTAAAACGTGAGGAGATTCAGTATATCAGTTCCACTATCTCTTCAGCTATACCCTATCTTTTTAAGATGAATATCCCATTGCTCGTAGTGTGGGTTATTTAAAATTTTGTGATCAATTATGCAAGCAAAACAAAAAACATTTTAAGAGGACAGGCGAGGAGACCAGTAATCATTCAACTGTTACTTTAGCTATACCCTATTTATTTAAGAGATAACCATTGCTCCGTGTGGTTACCTGAATTTTGGCAATATTAAAAGTATCAATTTTGAAAGCAGAAATTTTTCAACGAAAAGAGGCAGGCGAGGAGATTCATATATCGTTCCACTATCTCATTCAGTCCACTAGGTTTTTATTGTTTTAAAACGATACATCCAGAAAACCTTCTTTTTGTAATAACTAAAATCTATTGGGACACTCGCTTTGAATGTGATTATAGGGTTAAATGTTGATTATAAAAAATTTTGTGGGGTGTTCTGTTTTTTACTGGGGGCCCAAACCTTTGCCTTTATCCCCCTTTTTGTGCGGGGCCCTGGTCCTTTTCAATCTTACGTGGGGGGGGGGCATATTGTCCGACCCACGTTTTTTAATTCCAATACACATTGTTTTTAACCCCTTCACGCCTTTTGGACGATGGTAGTCCTGGGGATGCGCAAAACTTAAGCAGGTTCGCGCGATCGGGGGGGGGTGCAGCTGACATCCCGAGCTCGGCCCCGACCCGGGTTGCCCCCGGGGGGGGGGGGGGGAGGGGGGGGGTTTAAAACCCTTAATTATTGCAACCATCGGGTCGCAAATAAAAAGGGAAAGACGAGGAGGAGATTGCTCTCCTGGCTCCTGCCCTCGAAGGGCAGCACGGAAGGACAGAATCCTTCCCGGGGTTGTCGGTACGTCACTCCCCGGCTGTGCCCCTGTGGGCATGTCCCGGCATGTGACTGACAGTTGTATAGGAACCAGCATAGCAACAAGGTGCATTGATTCCTATTGAATAGAGTTAAAGATCTCCATGCAAATCCCCTATGGGGAAAAGTTAAAAAATGTGAAAAATTTAAAAAAAAAGAAAAAAAAGGAAAAACACATAAAAAAAAAAACACGAAAAATAAAATAAAAACACGTACACCGCCCCATTTCCCCTTTACAGACCCCAAAATCCCCAAAAAAAAAGATCAAAAATAAAAAAAAGTACCCAAATTTTTGGTATCGCCCTGCGTAACGACCTGCCCTAAAAATTTCTCATTTAATTTTCCCCCCCTACGGTGAACGCCAAAAAAAAAAATAAAAAAAAAACAACACAGAATTAAGTTTTTTTGATCTCCCCCACCAAAATCTGGTTCCAAAAGCCAAATAGCGCTCCCTCCCTTGTACCCCCTGCCATTTCCCCAAAACAGCGTTTACACCCACATGAAAGGGTTTTGCCGAATGGAAATTTTTAACAAAGTTTTGGGGTTTTTTTTTCCAGGATTCCTTGTAAAATAAAAACATTTTAACAAAAAATTGCAGTTTATTGGAAAAAATTTTTTTTTTAATTTTTCCACCCTAATGCTAAAAAGAAATTTGTGAATCACCTGTGGGTCATATACGTACACCCCTGATATAACCTTAAGGGGTGTAGTTTCCAATATGAGGTCTTTTTAGGGGGGTTTATTAAGTTTTAGCACCTTAGGGGGCCCCTTCAAACCCGAAAGGGACCTAAAAAAATTGCATTGAAAAGGACCCCAGAGTCCCGTAGGTGCCCCCCTATTCTGGGGTTATGGGTGATCAAATAATGCACTAGGGGCCCCAAAATGGATTTCTAAAAACGGGGAAAATGGGGGGAATTTATATTGCGTTGCATTTAATAGTCCCTTTACCCCTATTTCCAGTGAAAAATGGGGTAAAATATTGAAAATCTGCAAAAATAGTGAAATTTTGAAATTTCACCTCCCCTTTGCTTTTAAATTTTTGTGAAAATACCTTAGGTTAACAAACTTCCTAAATGTGTTGTAAATACTTTAAGGGGTCTATTTCTTTTAGGAGTCATTTATGGGGGTATCTAACTACAGGCCCTCAAAGCCAGGAATGGAGTGGTCCCTAAAAAAAAAAAGTTATTTGCAAATTTTTTTGAAATGTGAAAATTACTACTAAATTTTAAGCCCTCTATGTCGTAAAAAAAAAGGACATTTAAAAATGATGCCAACCTATGTGGGCTTTGGGAGATGCTAGTTTTAAAAATTTTTTGTGGTGAAAATTATTTCTTTTACACAACATTTTTGAAAATTTTTGGATAAAAAAGTTTTTACTAACTTAAAGCACATTGTGTCACGAGAAAAAAAGTCCAAATCACATGGATAGGTAAAATGTCAAAAAAATTGTTCTCACATAAAGTGAAATTCAGATTTCAAAAATAGGGCTGTGCAGGGGGTCAAAACGGCTGGGGCCTTAAGGGGTTAAAATAAAAACAAAATGACTTTTACAGTCAAGATGGTTTTTTAATTGTAAAGGATTTTTTGTTTTTTTGGATGAAATTTTTAGTTTAGTAATGTTTTTGCGCAAAGACATCCCAGGGAATGTAGATAGAAGATTGAAAAATAGATGATAGATAGATAGATTGGGGTAGATAGAAGTAGATAGATATGGGATAATAGATAGGGGTAGATAGATTATAGATAGATAGTTAAGAAAGATAGATAGTAGATAGATAAAAGATAGATAGATAGATAGAAGATAGATATGAGATAGATAGATAGATAGAAGATAACGGAAAGATAGATAGATAGATAGATAGATATGAGATAGATAGTTTAGATAGATAGATAGATAACACGAAAGAAGATAGATAATAGGAAAAATAGATAGATGTAGATAATAGATAAAAATAATAGGAAAGATAGATGATAAAAGAAAAATAGATAAATTTTGGGTAGATAGGGGTAGATAGATAATAGATAGAAAGATTGATAGATGAAAAGATAAAGATAGATTGAGATAGATGTAGATAATAGTAGTAGAGATAGATGATGTAGATGAAAAATTGAGATAAGATAATGAAATTTAGATAGTTTGATAGATATGAATGATAGATAGATATGAGATAGGAGATAGATAGAGATGAGAGATAGATAGATATGAGTAATAGATTGGGATAGATATGGGATGATAGATAGATAGATGTAGATAGATAGATAGATAGATAGAGATGATAGATAGATGAATAGATAGATAATAGATAGAGATAGATAGATAGATAGAATAGAAAGAAGAAGATAGGTAGAGATAGATAGAAATATAGATAGAAATTAGATAGATGATAGAGATAGAAAGAAGATTTAATATGAGATAGATAGATAGATAATTTAAAATGGATACAAAAAAAAATTGCGGGACTTGCGGGGATGTATTGTTTAAAAGAGAGAATTCCCCTCATAAAAAACTAAAAACACAAACTTAACGCGTTTTTAAAGGTAACCCCCTGCTTTTCAGAAGTAAAAGTTGGAATGGTCATTTTTTGGGGGTTTTTATAAAAGATTATTTACATAATTCATCAAATGGGCAAGTATTTAACCAAACCTTTCCTTTTCTTAATTTAAATTATAACAAAGAATTCTACTGGTTGGGCATCAAATCAATTTGAGTTATAGAGTTACCGCAGAAAAGTACCTGGTTTCCCCATGTGGGCTCTTTTAAACAAAACAAAAAACATTTGCCGTGTTTCTTCCTGAAAACGTTCGTAAAAACGTTCTTCATTTTTCCCAAACTCAAAAATTTTGGGGAAACGGTTCTAGTTTTTTTTAATCTATTCCCAGGGTACATATTTACTGTTTTGATTTTAAATTGGGGCCCAATGCGGGGGTTTTCCTTTCTTTTACCCCAGGGGGGGGGTTTGTTTTTTTTTTGTTTTTGTTTTTTTTAAAAAAACTTTAAAAATTACAAATTTTTTGCCATGTTTTTGGGCAAAACAGTGTAATTGAATGTATATATAGGATTTTGGGAAAAAAGTAGTGGAAACACACAAAATGGGAAAAAAACAACTAGAAATATTCTTAGTATTTTCCAACTATGATACTGGGGAACAAATAGATCGAAAAACAGCCTTTTACATTGCCTACAGGAAAAGGGCCTTTTTAACATTGCCAAAAGGAAAAGGTGGTCTTTTTAAAAATTAAAAAAAAAAAAAAAAAAAAAAAACCCACACACCTGGGGAAAAAAGGGGAAAACCCAGAAATACCACAATTAACATCAAAACACGTCCCACATTAAATGGGAAAGTTTTAAACAAACTAAAAAAAAACCCATTCCCTAATTGTTGAGGGGAAAACAAGTAAAGAACTTTTTAAGGGAACGGGGACCCAGGAAGAAACAGGGCATATGTTTTTTTGGTTTAGATCAAAGGGTCCCCCAAACATGGGGAAACCAGGAAGTTTTCAGTGTGGTAACCCTAAAAAACATTTTAATGGATTGATGCCAAAATCCAGTAGAATTCTTTTTTTAAAATTTTTAAATAAGAAAGAGGAAAAAGGGAATGGTTAAATACTTGCCCCTTTGAAAAATTTAAAGTAAATGAATCTATTATAAAAACCCCCAAAAGGGCCCCATTCAAACTTATACTTCTATGAAGCATGGGTAACCAGGGAAAAAACGCTTTTAAGTTTGTGTTTTTAGTTTTTTAGAAGTAATTCTCTCTTTTAAAAAAAAAACCCCCTAAAAAGGAAAAACTTGTAAAAACTTTCCCTGATTTTCCTCCGAGAGCGCCGCAAGTCCCCCCAATTTTTATTTTTTAACGCTAATTTTTACCGGAAAATTTCTACCCAGGGGCCCTTGGGGAAACCGGGCGCCGGACACAAAGGAGGGGCTTTAAAAGGAAAAACTTTGCATTTTGAGAGTTGTGCCTCTTTGTTTGCACAACTCCTAGGGGGTAAGGATATGATACTAATATTATTTGAAAATTTTAGCCCATACTTCATATTGTGCGCTTTTCCCCCCCTTTTTTCCCCCTTATCTATTAGTTTAAGATAGATAATAGATAGATAGATAGATATAATAGAAAATTGGGAAAAGTTTAGAATAAAAGATGGGATAATAGATAAAAAAAGATAGATAGATAGATAGATAGATGAAAAGAAATAGTTTTTTTAAAAGATAGATAAGTAGTAAAGAAAGATAGATAGAAAGATAGTTGGGATAGATAAAATAGATAGATGATAGATAGATGAATAGAAAGTTTAATAGATAGTGATATGTGAAAAAAAAGGGGATAGAAATAGATAGAAAAGATAGTTTGATAGATAGATATATAGAAAAGGGAGAAAGGGATAGATATGGGAATAGATAGATAGATAGCTAATAGATAGTTTAGATAGAGATAGATAGATATGTGATAGAAAGATATGTGATAAAATAGTAGGGGATAGATAGATAAAAAAGGGGATAAAAAAAAAAAATTTTTTTTTTTTTAAAAATAGATAGATAGATAGATATGGGGATAGTTTAGATAGAAAAGTTAAATATGAGATAGTAGATAGAAAAAAAAGATAGATAATAGATAGATAGATAGATAGATAGATAGTTTAGAAAATAGATAGTAAAAGTTTATGAGATAGAAAATAGATATTAAAAGTTAGATGGGGATAAAATAGATAGTTTAGATGATAGATAATAGATAAATAATAGATAAAAAAGATAATAAAAGGATATGAGATTTTAAATAGATTGAAAAATTAGATAGTTTTAGAATAGATAGATAGTAGATATAAAAGATAGATAGATATGAGATAGATAGAAAAGAGTTAGAAGAAAAAGATAGATTTTGGAAAAAGATAGAGATAGATAGATAGATAGATAGATAGATAGATAGATAGAATAGTAGATAGATAGATAGATGAAAGATGAAAGCGGAGGGGATGGGGCTGGAAAACATCAAAAATTATTTTCTTATTGAACAAAAAGGTTTTACAAGTGTTCCGCGGGAAAGGGCTGTTTAGGACGTGGCGGTGGCTTCCACCCGAAATACATTCTTAAACTTTACATTAATAAGTTTTTGAAAGCTTTTATATGTTTTTAATACAATGGATTTAAAAATTTAAAAATCCCCAGCAATTGGCAAAGTCCATAAAATTATAAAAATTTAAAAAACTTTTATAGGCCCAAAGTTGGGAGAAGAACGGGATTATTACAATATGCTAATTCCAGAAAATAAATTCATCCCCAAACTAATCAAACAAACCCATCTTTGGGTTTAAAGAAAATTGCTGAAAATTAAATTCCCTTTCAAATTACTTAACTACTTTAATTCCAAAATTCGGGTTTTTTCTGTATGATAAAATTTAAAAGGCCTTCCCGACAGATGGTTTATGCTAATGCGCGCTCCCCCCGCCGCCCCTCTACTCCCCTTTTGCCCCAAAACCGGGAAAATGCCAACCCCCAGCCATATTTAAAGGGTTTTTTTTATTTTGCCGACAGGGGAAATTTTTTAAAACAGATAAATTCATTTCCCCATATCCCCCTCAATTCAAATTAAGGGAAAGGGGGGTAAAACCAGGGGGGCGGCCCCCCAGGTTTTTATGTATGAACGCCCCAAAGTTTGCTCCCCCCCAGAAGGCATTAACTAAATGGTGACGAGACGCTAGAGGGAAAAACCCAAAGACCAGAACCCCCAATCACTAAAGACCCCTCCTGGGGGGACCCCCTGGGTTGTGGATGGAAAAGCGAACGGGGGCCACATGAAATGAAAGGGGTTTTGGTCTAAAACTCACTTTTTTGCCCTTTGGGGTTTCTATGGGAAAAAAAAGGGTTTTTTTAGCCCAAAAAACAATTTCATACATTTGGCCCTAAAAAAAGCTTTTGGGGCCGGGGAAAGAAACATTGGTGCGGGGGCGCTGGGACAAGGAAAATCCGGGTTTTCCCCAAAGGCACTTTAACCACCCCACAATGGAAAATTCAGCCCACTCCGGGCCTCCTTATGCCCCCTTTCTGCCTAGGATGAAGAGGGGCCCCTACATTAAACCTACCTTTTCGTCCCCCCCCCTGGGGCCCACGGGGGAGGCGGGAAGGATTAGTTGTTGAAAGAGAAGGTCAGGGAGTAAGCCAGCAAGGGGTTTGCCTTTAAAGGGCCAACGATTTTAAGCACCATGATATGATAAAGAAGGCGGGGAAAACCCAAGATATAAAGAGAGGGGCCCAACCCCTTTTTAGCAAAAAAATCAAAAACACGCAACATGGGGAAAAGCCATAAAAATACAAAAAAAATATGCCCAAAAAAGGAAAGGGGCTTAATATACACAGGGGAAAAACCAGCATTTTTCCATCCACAAAATTTTAAAAAGCCCCCAACTCCCGGGTTTTTTCTCCCCTTCCCTGTTTTGGGTCAATTGGGGAAACCAAAAAATTATTTTATTTGCCAAATACCAAAAAAAGAGAGAGAAAAATTTTAAGGAAATTTTTTTTAAACTTTTCTGCAAATTTCCGGAAATTTCCATCCCTGGGAATTTATTTGGCCAAAAAACCAATTTGGGACCGCCCAAAATGAAAAAGCCCGGGTCTTTGGAAGTTTTTGAAAAGGGATTTTTGGAAAAATCTGATTTAAATTTAGAAACACACCCCGGGATGTTTTTTTTACGCACCCACAAACACACTATTCTGGTGAAACCCATCATGGGAAATCTAAAGAAATCACCAAGATACAGGAAAGAAATTTGGGGGGATTTTGCCAATCGGGGGCACCCTTTGGGTTGCAATTTCCGATCCCGGGAAAAAAACGTAAAAAACAATTATACGCAAGTACAAACAAAATGGGAATTGACCACCATCAAAAAAAAAGGATGGAAAAACGAGTTCTGTGTCTCGGCAAAGGTGTTTTTGGGTTCCCAACATGTGCATTTAAAACCCAAAAACAAAATCAAAGGACCTTTGAAGATGCTGGGGGAAGTGGTAAGATTTTTTGTCATTACCACAGTAAAAACAAGAACGTAGAAACCCTTTGGACAAAAAGGGCCGCTCTGCCAAAAGAAGCCATTACTCCAAAAGAAACATAGAAAAGCCAGATTAATGTTTGCAAATGCACAGGAACAAAGACCTACATTTTTGGAGACAGGTCCTGTGGTCTGACAAAACTAAAATTGAACTGTTTGGCCATAATGACCATCGTTACATTTGGAGGAAAAAGGGAGAAGCTTGGAAGCCTAAGAACACCATCCCAACTGTGAAACACGGGGGTGGCAGCATCATGTTGTGGAGTTGTTTTGCTGCAGGAGGGACTGGTGCACTTCACAAAATAGATGGCATCATGAGGAAAGAAGATTATGTGGCAATACTGAAGCAACATCTCAAGACATCAGCCAGAAAGTTAAAGCTTGGACAGAAATGGGTCTTCCAAATGGACAATGACCTGAAGCTACTGCCAAACTGGTTACAAAGTGGCTTAAGGATAACAAGACAATGTTTTGAGCGGTCATCACAAAGCCCTGATCTCAATCCTATTGGAAATTTATGGGCAAAGCTGAAAAGGCAGGTGCGAGCAAGAGACCTCCAAACATGGCTCAGTGACACCAGTTCTGTCAAGAGGAATGGGCCAAAATTCCAACCACCTATTGTGAGAAGCTTGTGGAAGGATCCAAAATGTTTGACCCAAGTCCTACTGTTTAGGGCAATTCTACCAAATACTAATAAAATGGATGGAAACTTCTGACTTTGCAGGAAGTAATAAAAATATATATACAGTTGAAACCAGAAGTTTACATTCACTATATAAAAAGCCCCATCTGCAGGTTTTTCTCACTCTCTGACATGAAATCAGAATAAACCTTCCCCATTTTAGGTCAATTGGGAACCAAAATTATTTATATTTGCCAAATGCCAGAATAACAAAAGAGAGATTTTTTTAAGGCATTTTATTGTTTTCTGCAAAGTCAGAAGTTTATATACTATCTGAATCCACCAGTAAGTAATGGGTGTAACGTCAGTCACAGCTGTAGAAACACCCACAGCCTGCAAAGGAAGTAGGAGCCTGTAGCTATAGAATCGCCCACAATCTGAACAGGAAGTAAGACCCTCCATTGGTGGGCCCCATTAATCAACTCCACTGGTGGGCTCCAAGAATCAACTCCACTGGTGGAACCAATAAATAACTCCACTGGTGGATCCCAAGAATCAACTCCACTGGTGGGCGCCAAGAATCATCTTCACTGTTGGGCCCCAAGAATCAACTCCACAGGTGGAACCAATAAATAACTCCACTGGTGGAACCAATAAATAACTCCACTGGTCGATCCCAAGAACCAACTCTACTGGTGGGTGCCAAGAATCATCTTCACTGTTGGGCCTCAAGAATTATCTCAACTGTTGGGCCCCACGAATCAACTCCACTGGTGGAACCAATAAATAACTCCACTGGTCGATCCCAAGCACCAACTTAACTGGTGGGCTCCAAGAATAAACTCCACTGGTGGAACCAATAAATAACTCCACTGGTGGATCCCAAGAATCAACTCCACTGGTGGGCTCCAAGAATCAAATCCACTGGTGGAACCAATAAATAACTCCACTGGTGGATCCCAAGAATCAACTCCACTGGTGGAACCAATAAATAACTCCACTGGTGGAACCAATAAATAACTCCACTGGTCGATCCCAAGAACCAACTCCACTGGTGGGTGCCAAGAATCATCTTCACTGTTGGGCCTCAAGAATTATCTCAACTGTTGGGCCCCAAGAATCAACTCCACTGGTGGAACCAATAAATAACTCCACTGGTCGATCCCAAGAACCAACTCCACTGGTGGGCGCCAAGAATCAACACCCTAGTCTGAAACTGAGCAAGTATTCATGTCTGGGCGTTACTCTGCTGCCACCGTCTTTTCCCTTTGGTACATGTATATTTTACCATAAAACAAGTCTCAACTTCCTATCTTCTAATCCCTCCTCGCCACATTACCATTGTGAAATATTTTTGGAATGTCGTCTTGCTGACTTAGGACGCCTTGGAGAAAGCAATAACATTTCCTCGCCTGTGTACGGTATATGTATTTAAGGAAGATCTTGCATAGATATGCCAGGGGAAATCAATTCCACAGTGTGACACTGAAGACTCGGGAAGCGACGCACACAGGAATAATTGCTTTTGTTTTATTGTTTAAATATTGGAAGGTGGTAATATTCACGAGGCAGCGGTAACTAATGTTTATTCTCCCCTGGGGGAGCCTCAATAAGATGTTCTGTACTTCGCTTATTTCTTCCATTTCTATGGAAACTTGTGTGAACTGGAGAACATTTTAGACTTATGTTCTGTAGCAGTCGCCACTTTCAAAACTTAGTCACTTTGAAAAACTCCGGATCATATTCATGGGTTTTTTCAGGAGAAGTGGAACAAATGTCTTTTGTAAATGTTCTACATTTGTTGTTTGTCAGTAGGAAGCAAAAAAATATATGTTATTGAGAAAAAAATAGTATCAGGATAAATGCAACGGAGTGTTGAATAGGAAGTCAAGGTTAACACCTTAAAGGGATTGTACAGTCTTTCTTCGGCAGATAGGCAAAGTGGTACATTGCTTCCAACTGAGTAAAACCTTTTGTCTGGATATCTCACAGTTGCTTTGTTCAGATGTTATTGAGTGTTAAAGTTAAAGATAAAAATAGATGTGGGGGCGCTGTTCCATTACATCTAATGGAGGATGATTGCAGATATTGGTGGTGGGAAGTGGTATTGCAGGTTCAAAATATTGAAATTTTTTCGAAAGAACTCCCTGGCTGCCACACCAATAGTCTTATATCATCCCAAAGGTGTATAATTCAGCTAGCTGAACACGTTATCATATTTAATCTAGGTGCACAGTCTTTTACAAGGCTTTGTTCAGTTCCAAAGATTAAAAAATTGTAATGTTATGACAATGGGAAAAAAACACAGAAACAAGGCCATACTCACAGCTCAAAGGCTGGACTGAAACTGAACCCAGTAAAGAAGCAACACTGGCCCCATATGCCACTTGGGAAATATAAACAGGTGCAGCTGATTGCTGAGCAGTAGCTCACATACCCCACCACAAGGGGAACAATTAGACTGCACAATAAATTGATACCTGTTCACACCAATATGCAGAAAAGCCACAGTATAATATATGGGGAGACTGCACAAATGCAAAAATACTGATAAGACAACCACTCACAGCCTTCGATATAGATTGCATATAGATAAGGCCATACAGAGGGGTGCCATTAATGCAGATATGTGTGGTGCACCAGGCTGGCTTATAGCCTATTACCCTGGGGTGTCCAGAAATTTTGACCTTATTCTGGGTATTTGAGCGCTGCTGAGTCCAGAAATCCCATCCATTGTGTTCTAGTAGCTCTAGGTTCTGAGATGGAGATTACATGATTCTACATTGTTCTTGTGATTCATTGGTTTGTAGTGCAGATGACTAGAATTGGATTCGTTTCTGCACATTCATATTTTTGTTTGCTTGTGTTCAGAGCCGCCAACAGAAATTTCTGAGCCCCATACAGCTGAAGCTTCTGGGCCCCCCGAAAACCCCGCCCTAAGGCTATGTTCACACTGCTTATTTCCAGGGCGTATTTACGGACGTATTTACGTCTGCAAATACGTCCCGAAATACGTTTCAAATACGTGTCACAAAGTGTGGCATGTATTTTGTGTCGTAAATACATTCCCCATTCTTTATTATGGGGATTTAAGTTGCAAAATACGCCTCAATAAGTGACAGGGGACTTAATTTTACGATCGTATTTACGGACGTATTTACGCCCGCAAATACGTCACGAAAATACGCCTCGTGTGAATGACGAGGCATATTTTACATTGGAATCAATGCTAATCTAATTGTTCATTATTTTAAACGTATTTCGGGACGTATTTGCGGATGTAAATACATCCCAAAATAAGCCGTGTGAATATAGCCTAACAATCCCATCGCCCCGCCCTCAACAATCCCATCGCCCTGCCCTCAACAATCCCATTGCCTCGCCTTCAAGGTGGCCTGGGGGGGGGGGAGGCAGGGAGACAAGGAGGCCGGGGGGGGGCAGGGAGATAAGGAGGCTGAGGGATAGGCAGGGAGATAATGAGGCTGGAAGAGGAGGCTGGGAGATAAGGAGGCCGAGGGGGAGGAGGCTGGGAGATAAGGAAGCTGGAAGATAAGAAGGCTGAGGGGGAGGAGGCTGGGAGATAAGGAAGCTGGGAGATGAGGAGGCTGAGGGGGAGGAGGCTGGGAGATAAGAAGGCTGAGGGGAGGAGGCTGGGAGATAAGGAGGCTGAGGGGGAGGAGGCTGGGAGATAAGGAGGCTGAGGGGGAGGAGGCTGGGAGATAAGGAAGCTGGGAGATAAGGAGGCCAAGGGGGAGGAGGCAGGGAGATAAGGAAGCTGCGAGATAAGGAGGCTGAGGGGGAGGAGGCTGGGATATAAGGAAGCTAGGAGATAAGGAGGCCGAGGGGGAGGAGGCTGGGAGATAAGGAAGCTGGGAGATGAGGAGGCTGAGGGGGAGGAGGCAGGGAGATAAGGAAGCTGGGAGATAAGGAGGCCAAAGGGGAGGAGGCAGGGAGATCAGGAAGCTGAGGGGGAGGAGGCAGGGAGATAAGGTGGCTATGGGGAGGAGGCTGGGTGATATGGTGGCTGAGGGGACAGAGGCTGGGAGATAAGGAGGCTGAGGGGGAAGAGGCTGGGAGATAAGGAGGCTGAGGGGGAGGAGGCTTGGAGATAAGGAAGCTGGTAGATGAGGAGGCTGAGGAGGCTGAGGGGAGGAGGCTGGGAGATAAGGAAGCTGCGAGATAAGGAGGTTGAGGGGGAGGAGGCAGGGAGATAAGGAAGCTGGGAGATAAGGAGGCCAAAGGGGAGGAGGCAGGGAGATAAGGAAGCTGGGAGATAAGGAGGCTGAGGGGGAGGAGGCAGGGAGATAAGGAAGCTGGGAGATAAGGAGGCGGAGGGGGAGGAGGCTGGGAGATAAGGAGGCTGAGAGATAAGGAGGCTGAGGAGGAGGAGACTGGGATATAAGGAAGCTGGGAGATAAGGAGGCGGAAGGGGAGGAGGCTGGGAGATAAGGAGGCTGGGAAGGAGGCTGGGAGATAAGGAGGCTGAGGGGGAGGAGGCTGGGATATAAGGAAGCTGGGAGATGAGGAGGCTGAGGGAGAAGAGGCTGGGAGATAAGGAGGCTGAGGGGGAAGAGTCAGGGAGATAAGGAGGCTATGAGGCCCCCTCACATGATACAGCGCTGGGGGAGAGAAGGAGGGGTGGCGCTGCTGAGAGGGGGCCCACGCTTAACATACAACATTTTTCCACTTCTAACGAGCTGTAACCGGAGCCCCCGGGTCCTCCTCTCTGTCCGCTCCACACCGCACTGGGTACAGACCAATGGCGGGCTGTGGGACAGTTTGAATTAGTGAGGCTCCGCCCATGGGGGTGTGGCCTCACTGATTTCATTGGTCGTCCCGGCGGTCCCGCCTACAGAGAGGAGGGCCTGACTCCGGTTACAGCGCGCAGTGATGTAAGTAGACCAAGCTTGTATGAGGCGGAGCGCAGCTGTGAACGAGAGCGTGGGCCCCCACCCCGCAGCGCCGATCCACTCTCAGCAGCGCTGCCGCCCCCCCCCCCCCCCCCCGGGTCCTTGGGTGAACGCGGCGGTTGGCAGCGCCATTCAGTGTGAATTATTCTATAATGTGAAATAAGGGGGCCTGCTTGTAGCGGGCCCCCTTATTTCACCGGGCCCCGTACAGTTGTACCGGCTGTACCCCCTGTACGGCGGCCCTGCTTGTGTTCTTCAAATGTTCTAAAATGTATGCCTTTTCTGTTTCAAATGAATTTCCAACATTTCTTTAGTACAATATTGAGTGACCACTACTTTCAGCAGCAGATAAGGTGGCAATGCCAGATCTCCAAAACTAAAGATGATTGGGGATAACAGGGGTCATTTTTAGAATCAGCCCAAAACATCCTCAAAAAACGGTTCCAACTTTCAACACACCAACATGAGTGTTCCTCAGTGTTATTGGTGCCCAACTAAAAAAAGAAAGGCTATATTCCCCTTCCTCCAGTCCCCGGTTCCAGAGCTGCATCTCTCCAGTCTTTTGTTTTCTTTCTCCTAATTCCTATCGGAGACGTCACTGCTGCAGCTGCCGATTGTATCAGCATTTTATGTATCAGCATTTTCTCCCAAATATTGCACATTATCATCACTCAAAAATTCATTTAAAGATTAAAAATTCACTTAAATTCACTTTCCACTTCATTGAGGGCCAAAATTATCCAAAGAATAAGGGCGACATGTCCCAAAAGTGGCATCCATACGCCAGTTTGAATGCGGCATAAAGTATCGTACACTCGCAATGTATTTCCTAATTTGTTCTGCGCTTGTTTTGTAAAGTGGTTGTATTTGTGTCTGTCGGTATGTTTTAGGCGTTGCGCCTTTTTCGGTGAGTGTGTTTCCTGGGGCGCCTGTTTGGGCACTCTGGCTTGTGTACTTCAAATTTAGGCGCATTTGTTAGTTTTACGCATTTGTTAACAGCGTGTAGGTTTGTTTTGGAGCGCATGTTGTCTTCGCGGCACATCTATGTATTGGGGCGCATGCTTGTGCGCCCTTTCTGGCATTCGTATTTGCTTTTGGGGCGCATTTGTAAATTTGGCTCATTTGGCATCTGAGCAGAGTTGAGAGCAACATTCAACATCAGAGCGCACACAGTAGGCGCACGATCTACAACTTCAACCAGCAGCCAGAAATAAGTACGGGACGACATTCTGCAATGAACCCCGGAGCAATAAATAAAAAGGGGGCGCATTTGCAAAGCGCCAGGTAATGTGCTCACATTTTCGCACACATTAATGCGCTGAATTTTTGTCGTTCACAAATGACGAAACTTCGGACAATGCAAATCTGACGCCAACAGCCGGCAAAAAGGCGCACAGCAAAATGCCGCAATGCGCCTAAAATCACAAGTAGAAAACAGCCAACAGTGTGAGCCCCAAACGAAAGTGGCGCACATGTACGGCTAAAAAAAAGGCACATACAGGCACACAATAGATGGCGTACAATGCGCGAACCAAACGTCCCTTTGGAGTACACTCAAAATGGGAGACACATACGCCAAAAAACCAAGTTGGGTGTTGGGACAGTTTTTCCTAGTGTAGTGTGTTCTTTGAAGGAGCGGGGGGTTTAATGGTTTGGGGGTTTTTTTTTGTTATTTTGAGGGTTTGGATAGTCAGACTGGGTGTGAGTCTGCAATGCCTAGGATATGTATTTATTTTTTTTTTTTTTTTTTAATAGTTAAGCTTTATTTTTATAAATCTATTTAATCATTTAATTACATTTTATTTCACTTTTGTATAGACATAATGTTAAAGGAGTTCAAAAAGTTTAGACAGTCCCTACTTCTCAGACATGTGCCTTGACTTTTAGTACATTACAAAGTTTCTCCCCCTAGCTACATCTCGGGGTCGAACCTGGAAAAAAAAATGTTATATTTCCCTACAGCACCACCACAGGTGAAATGGAGCATTACACTGTGTCCATTCACATCAATAAGATGTCTGTGTAATGCAGGACAGGACGGGTCCTCCAGACTGAGGGTTGCTCTTGTAATCTCTCTTCCGGCCCAAAGAAATGAGGTGGGGAAAAGAGAAGCCCCTTTTCCCTCCCAATTTCATAAAAAATTTTTTGGGAAAATAGGTTTTTCTAAACCAGAAAACTCCATTTATAAATCAATCAGAATAGAATGTTGGACCTGTGTGTTGAAAGCAGGAGGTTTGTAAACTGTAGTGCCAAAAAGACAAAAGGGTTAAATTTTCATAAGGAGTATAAAAAATTTCCCTTCTTTTCAGAAAAGGGAACACAGGGGATGTTTTCACTATCCTGACCACTGCTGCAGCCTGTAAGAGCAGAGAGAGTTGGCAAGGCATTTTGGTGCCCGATGCAAAAAGAGCGAATGGCAACCCCCACCTTCCAGAAAAATGTAAATCCCTAGCCCTGGCCTGTTGCAGGACACCATAAGCTGCAGCCGCCCCAGTGGTAACATGGGAAAAACCATTTTGTCCCTCTTTTTTTAGGTGCGATATAAATGACGTTATCTTTATTCTGTACGATTCCGATGATTTTTTTCTTTTTACAATTTGCTTTGCAGCGCTTTTTTCTGAGACCAATAACTTTGTATATTTTTCCACCTACAGAACTGTTTGAGGACTTATTTCTGAGGACTAAAGTGTGGTTTCCATTGGTACCATTGACAGATACTGGCAACTATTTGATCACTTTTTATTCTAATTTTTTTGCGAAAGTCAAAACAACTTAAAAAAAATGGCTGTTATGAAGGGTCCAGATGCGACCTGAAACGCGTAAGCGTGGAAACCAGCATTGTGACGATGTGTTTTGCTCGCCACCTTGTCTACTTATTTTAATGTATACAATAAAGGTTTTGATTTTTTAAGAACCAAAAAAAACCTTTTAAAAAAAAAAAAAGAAATCCAATTTGGGGAATTATTTTTTTCATGTTGGAAAAAAAAGGGTTTTATTTTTAATTTGATCGGATTTTGACCCGACGGGCGACGCCAAATGTTTATTTTTGTGGGGTTTTTTTTTTTTTTTGTAAAATTAAAACGGGGTGAGTTCAACGTTTATTTAGTTTACTTTTTTTTTTTTTTTTTTACTTTTAATTTTAGTCCTCCTATGGTATCTGACCACTAGTGGACACAAAAACTTATATACTGCTCTGCAATTCTAATGTATAGCAGAAAAGTTGTTGTTTAGCTCTTTTCAGGGGCTGGGGGCAAGGTATTCTGGTGCCCTAGGTAAATAAGGCTCGTAGTGCCTCTTGCCCAATGAAAAATCCAGCCCCATGCATGCCTCTTTGCTCCCCCCTTCCTGCATGAGATGAGGTAGTGCCCTAGGTGGTCGCCTACCCATCGTTCAGGCCCTGCTCCTGTTATTCCAGCTTCTTGCAGGCCGTAAAAGAGGCAGTAAGATGACGGTTCTATGGGACTTTATTGGGCTAAAGGCTGCTGGTTGTCAACCAGCAATTGCATGAGGGGGAGCTTATTTTGGAAAAGTGGGAAGTGGCACCCCCTTATTAAAAGACAAATTACGCAGTTGCATTAACCACGGCATCTAAGTAGGTAAATGGCCGGGATCAGAGTTTAAACTCCAGTTCTGGCCACTGAAGGTGGTTGCTTGTGTAATATTAGTTTGGGAAATGCAGAGTAAGAGATGTTCAGTCCCGAGCCACTCCTACTTAACCCCCCTTTCCTGATCACCTACCTCCACCTACCCATTGTCTTGGCTCTGGGTGGAATGGAGCATTACAAGGAGACCATTTATATCAATAGGTTGTCTTTGTAATGCAGGAAAGCAAGGGTCCTCCAGACTGAGGGATGTTCTTCATAACTAGTGTTGAGCGATTACGTTGACCATCGACATCGGTCGATTGGGGGCATAGTCGACCCATCGAAAAGATAGTCTAGGGAGCAGTCATTTGGGGACCTTAAAATCTATGGGGAGAGCAACAACCCCTTTATTATTACACTGAAAAAAAGGCTGGAGAAATGAAAATTAACATCCCCAACAGTCTGGATACGTGTTTTTTCTCTTAGGGAACACACTTAGGTTATAAAAGCCACAGAAAAAAAAAACACAACATTCACTTCCCTGTTTGTACACAGCCCTGGGGCCCTTAAACCTGCATGACCCCCAAAATTAAAATGGCGAAGGCAGTATGATTTTAAAAATCATCTTACTTGAACTGGACATTGAATACCCTGCCCTGGAACGCCATGACCCCCAAACCCTGCATGCCCCCCAGATTAAAAGTGCCTGAAAAAGGAGTCTTTCAACCCCCTTTTTTAGTGAATGGACATTGATATACATGTCCGGGGCCCAAAGCATGACCCCCCAAACCTGCATGACCCCCAAATTTTAAAAAAAGTCCCGGGAAAAAAAAGGAGTCTTTCAACCACCTTTTTGTTTCACTGGACATATATGCCCCCCCTGTCCGGGGGTAGGCTTGCCCTCCGTATGAGTCGGACCAATTGAGCTTCATTGGAAATACGGTGGTTAACGCTCCTGTTACACCGGGTGCCCTTTTTTTTGGCATTCTTTTTTTTTTTTACCAAGTGCTGGAGGAAATTGGTCTCTGTACTTTTTTTTCTCTGTTGGCTCCATACTCCATGTCCTCTGAAAAAACCTACATTGGTCAAGTTTTTTTGAAACCCCCTTTGAAAATTTTGGGGAATTTTTTTCCCAGCTATTTTGTACATGCAATTTTTTAGTATTTTTAATTCTAGAAAAACTTTTTTTAAATAGGATGGAATCCCCCCAGTCTTTTTTTTCTTTTTTTTTAAATTTTGTATTAAATGGGTTGTTCAATACAGGGATTGATAGCTATGTTAAAGATCTTGCAAAAAAAGTTTTTGCAATATGTGTCCATTAACTGCCCTACCTATTTGTTTCTGAAGCACCATCCCCTTGACCACTCTTGACAATTGTGAAGAAAAAATGTCGTTAAAAACAACTTTTTTTTTATAATGGACCTGTAGTATAGCGGCTTTTCAAAGCAAAACCCCCCCAAATTTCAAAGCATGACCCTTGAGCCACTTTGGACAATTGTGAAGAAAAATGTCTGTTAGAAACAACTTTTTTTAAAATAGGACCTGAAATTAGCTGCATTTAAAGCAAAATCCCTCCAAAAATTCAAAGTATGACCTTGAGCCATTTGGACAATTGGAGAACAAATGCCCCTGTTGAAACAACAATTTTTTATAATAGGAACTGTAGTATTGCTGCATTTAAAAGCAGCAAGACCCAAAAAAATTAAAAAAAATACTTCTCAGCCACTTTTAGAAATTGTGAGGGAGAAATGCCACTTAGATCCCACATTTCTGTTCCAAAGGACCATGATTATTGCTGTTCTACAGTAATGACCCCAAAAAATTATAAATAAAATTTCAGGCCTTTTAAAAAATTGTGAGGGAGAAATGCCACTTAAAAGCCCATTTCTTTCCAAAGGACAGTTATTGCGAAAATTTTTTCCAGTACATGCCCCCAAAAAATTTAAATATGATTCCAGCCACTATAAAAATTGTGGGGGAGAAATCCCATTTAAAAGCCACATTTCTTTTCCCAAAGGACATAATTATGTGTATTCAAGAACATGCCCTCAAAAACCTTGAAAATGGAAAACTTCTAAAAAAAGTGAATAAAGAAATACGGTGTTTGTCATAAAACCTTGCGTCTTTTACAGTCCCCTCACAGCAAAAAAACCAAAATGAATGTTGGAAAAGAGAATAAAAAATTGCAGTAAAAAATGATCATTTTAAAAAACATTTTTTAAGAGGCCCTTTTCTGTTTGGAGAGGAATGTGAAGTAGCCCGGGGCAACTAATCGGGGGCCCTCGGAAAATTGGGGCCACAACATCATCAGAGATCCATGCCTGTTTCATCTTGATGAAAGTCAAACGACCCAAATTTTTCTTGGAAAGGGGGTGCGTTTGTCTTAATACTCCCGGCTGTGTGAAGGTCCGCTCAGAATGCCCTGGCTGTGGGAGGACAACCCCTTATGGGTGACGAGCCAGCTGGGCCCATTCGCCCTTTTGGATACCAGAAGTCTATTGGGCCCGGAACCCAAAACCCAAAAACTTTGGGAGTTGGCCCCCAGATGTCGGCACCATGATATTAAGTGGTCTCTGTGTGTTGTTTGTCCCCTGCATTGCATGCTTTGGTGGGTGGTAAAAAAAGTTGCCCAGAGGTCACCATTGGCTTCCGCCACCTGCTGCGCTGCCGCTACGGCTACTTGGCACTCTACTGCTGTCACGTCGGATGTTGTTCCACCGTACTTTTTGGGGAATGTGAAGCAGAGCAACAGATTTCCCCGTTGATAAATCGAAAGGGTTTCCCCATTTCTGCATTTTACTCTCTATTTGGGTGGGTGGAAGGAAAGGCTGGTTTTGTTTTGTCCCAGGGATCCGGGAGGGGGGCACCCAAAAATTTGTTCTTTTACGGGCCTTAATCGAGGATCTGTTGGGGGGAAATGGAGCATCCAAGCACTCATGTGAGAATGGAGCCTTTATTTCCCACCCTTTGGGGTCGGGGGGGACTAGCAAATGATTTTCCCTCATCTTCCCTCCTCCACCTCAAATTGTCCCAAAAATCTTTCCAAGGCAGGGACGTCGGTAAATGGGTTTGTCTAGGAATACCTCCTCCCCTCCCCTCTCCCCCCGCTGCTCCGGCCGCTTCAACACAGCCCTGACTTGCCTGGATTTTGCCCCCTGAGAGTGATGCCCCACCTTGCACTAGTCTGGCCCCCGAACCACTGCCAAATGAAGACGATGAAATTGTGAAACTGTCGGGCCTTGTGGATTTGACGGAGAGAAAGGCCCCCGTGTCCGCATCTGTGTCCGCCTTCCCCCTCCATCGCTGGGGGCCCTTTTTTTCAGAGAGAAAACGATCGTTCCAGAATAAATCACCACAATGCTCATGTGACAGGGATCATCCGCACTGACCTTTTTGGGGGGCTTCTTAAAACGGGCAAGGATGGTCCCAGAGCTCTTTCACCTGCCTAAAATTCGGTGGCTCAACACCCGAGGCCGCACCGCTGCTTGTCAGGCCATATGCCTTCGAACTGCAAAGGGCATTGCGCTGCTCCCACAATCGTGGAGCATGTGGGGGGGGAATTCAGGTTTTCCCAAACGTAACAATGAGGGGTTTACGGGGAGGCCAGCTGACGCTGCAACGCAGCCGGCGGGACGCACAGGGTCAAACCGGCGGAAGGCGAACTTAGATTTCGAGCCTTCCTCAAGGCAGCCCGACCCGTGTAGCTCTTTAGAAATTTCGGGACGACAAGGTTCAGACATGTGCCAGGAAAGGGTGGCCCCCAGCCTACCGATTTAAAGGCCCCGCAGTTTCCCCCGTTATCGCACACCCCCTTGCCTGGCACAATTTTTTTCTTGGCCCCAAAGCCACGCTCGGTCCGTTGCGGAACCCGTCCAAGTCCTACCTGGTGTGGGGGTTTCCCCAAAAGATAGTTTAAATTTCAAACGGCCTGGTTTCTTGGCATGATCCCACCAGGGGACTTGGGGGAAAGAACCCTGCACCATCCTGGGGTTTTTGAAGAGCTTTTTCCCCCGGCCGAGAGCCACCTCCCCAGACACCCACCCAGCTCACCCGTGGCTGTCAAGAGATATAGTGGCCTTGGCTGTGCTTACTATCCAGTTGGTGGGCAGATGGATTTTCCGGCACAGATGCAGAAAACGCCCTTTAAATTTTAGATGACACATGTGGCCCCGGGGGGGAGGCTTTTTCTGGGAAAGAAAAAAGCCTGCTCGGATTTTGGGATTGGGGGGAGGCAAGGGCCCTGAGGGGGGGAAACCCATCTTGTCCACCCCGACGGAAAAACAACATTTTCCCGGCCAAAACCTGGGAATGCCGACATTCAGGCTTTTGGGTTTGGGATGGTTTGGGTTTTAAAGTGTTTTTTCTGCTCCCCAAACCTGGAAGACGAAGGTGGTGCTAGCTGGCCCCCTGTACGGGGCTTTAGGTCGTCAAACGGCAGAAGGGGGAAAAGGGGTAGGATTGGTCTCTGGTGGGTGCTGGGGGTTTGGGCGACGGTGGGGCTGAAGCGGAGGTGATCCCCGGGTCAGATTGAGAACCCTGGCAGTGAGGAAAAGCTTGGTGGTGGCGGGGGGAGGGGAGGGGGGACAGAGGGGGGACGTGGGGGGGGCCCGGCGCGGTTTTTGGCCTTTTTTGGCCAAGTGTTGCCTCCATTTCAATCATCAAATTTGCGATGTGACTAGCATGTTGGTGGTGGTTAACCCCCTAAGTTTTGCTCTACTTATGCGTTTTCGGCATAGGCGGGATATGACAGCTGGGTGAATCAAGGCTTGGTCAAAGAAAAGGGCCCAGGTTGGAGGTCCTGGACCTTTTGACGGCGATAAGCGAGGAGCGGGGTTTTTCGCTGAACCTGGTGGGGAAACATACAGCGGCTTCTGCGACCGCCCTCTCCCCTTTTTTAGGGAAACCCCTATGACATACCCCCATCGTTTTTCCTGTCCCCTGATGAAGCGCTCGCAAGAATTTTTTTCGAAAATACCCCGTTGGATCCCCAATGTCGTCCATCTCATCAACACAGGTGACTTTGTCGTCCTGGGCTTTGCCTCAGGGCTGCGGGTACAAGCAGAGGGGCTGCAAGGCGTTTTCCGAACCCGGGATTTTTGCCCATTGCGGTTTTTCTCCTCCTCTGATGGATCAGTAAATGGGCTCGGAGCAGAGAAAATAAAACCTCTTTTGGCCCCTTGATCTTTTAACTGCCTTTGACCCCAACCCAAATTTTTTCATCAAAGAGGTCTTCAGAAAATATATTATCCCCAGTGGGGGTACCGATTGACTTTTTTGGGGTGCTTCATGTTGGAGGGTGCTGGTGATGCTGTGACGCATTTGTGACCCGATGGGAGGACGAAGAGGTAAAACTGCTGGTGCAGGTTGCATTAACCACTAAGAACAGTTGGCGACGCTGTTTTGTTACTTTGATTCAGGGCCCCCACCCACGATGACAGGCCGACGGCCTGCAATACGATCCGCTGGCATGCGTGTTGTCGCCAATGGAAGGAGCACCTCTCCTCGTACCTCTCCTCCATTTTACCCCCCTCTTTGCCCTTACACCTGAATTTCGCTCCATGTTCAGAAATATACAAATTTGAGAAGGTATGGAAAAGTTTTTTGGGAAAGTCTCTTATTAAAAGAGGCAAATCACAGCTTTCTCAAATCCCCCAAATCAAACAAATTGCTGGATTTAAATATAACTGCAAAAAAGACTATCAACAAAGCTGGCCGCGCCAAAGTGAAAAAAACACGTATCTGAAAAAGTATTCGGATAATAAAGGTACTTTTGGCACCATCAATTCCCGGGTGATATCAAATTCGTATTCAAATTTAAAAGCAAAGTAGATCTATCAACAAAGTGGCCCGCGCAAAGGAAAAAACACTATTGAAATGTAATTGGATAATAAAAGGTATTTTTGGGACCCTTCAATTTACCTGTGTTATCAAAAAAATTTCTGGTTCAAAATTTTAAATGCAAAGTAGATTATCAACAAAACTGGCCTGCGCCAAAGTCAAAAAAAACTTCTTTTGATTCGTATAAAACAAAATATTTTTGGCACTATCAATTCCCTGTGTTGACTACAAAATTGCTGGATTTGATTTAAGTGCAAGTGCCTCAAGAACAAAGTGTAGTGATAAAGTAAAAAAACACGTATTGTTATGTTTCGTATAATTTAAGTATTTTTTTCACCTTTTAATTCACCCGTGGTGACTATAAAATTGCTGGATTCAAATTGTGCCCAAAGGGGGATTATCAACAAAGGTGGAATGGGCCAAAGTTAAAATGAAACCTATCTGAAAAAGTATTTTGATAATAAAAATGGAGTTTTGCACCCAAAGGCGTTCCACGGCTTAAAATGGGCCGTATTTTTGGGCCGTAATGACCGCCCAAGTGCGCCAATTACGGGCGAAAACGGCCCTTCTTACGGTAATTCACAGTTCTCATAGGAAATGGATTTCGTTTTTTTCTCCCCACCAGCGAACCGCCGGGCAGGAGATAATTGAATGTCACTTTTTTAGGGGTAAGCGCCGTAGCATGATTGTCTATGGGGGGGGGAGTGCCGGGCCCCCCGTCACTCCCCCGCTCCGCCCCGCCCCCGTCCCACGGCGTAATTTCGGGGCAAAATTAGCCCCCCGTTAAGCGGGGAACATAGCCTAACAAAGAGACCTGCAGTTACTAGAAAAAAATGGGTTTTTCTTTAAGTTCAGGTGCCAATATCCCCGGAAAAATTTCAATAGAAAAAGTTAATAATAAAGCTATTGCAGGCAATGTTCACTAAATTTGGTGAAATTTTTCAGTATTCTTTTTAGGTTTTCTTTCTAAATACAAGATTTTTTGGGGACCTTTAAAAATTTACCGTGGTGACTTAAAATTGTGGTTCAAATTTAAATGCAAGGTGGAATTTTTCAACAAAGGTGGAATGGGGGAAAAAAAATTGAAAATGAAAACCTACTGAAATGTTTCTGATAATAAAAGTGGAGTTTTGCACCTAACAAAAAAACCTCAGTTACTAGAAAAAATGTTATCCTAAAGTTCAGGTGCCCCTTTTCCAGAAATATTTCAATAAAAACTGTTAAAAATAAAAATTTGCATGCAATGTCTACACTAAGTCTTGGTGAACTTTATCCAGTATTCTTTATAGAGCTTGTCTGTGTTCGCCCATGGGGGCCCCCCCTCCGCTCCCCCTCGTGACTTTACAGCGGTAGATGCTCCTTTAAAATTCTCTACCTAACTATATAAAATCTTCCAATCTCTAATCTAACTAAATTGGAAGGATCACAGCTAATAGTAGAGGTTTCTCTGTGAAGAAATAGAATCATTTCGCTGAGCTGTTTGGCCACAGGCAGAACGCAGGTCCTATCCTTATGAGACGCTGAGAGACACTGAGGCTGAAACAGGAAACGCTGTTCTATGTAAAACTAGGTCATGTGATTTTTCCAGCCAATCGCAACCATACACATCCCAGTCATGACGTCGCACACACATCTCACCCTGCTCTATTCTGTAATCTCATTTGCTGGCCGCCAAAATGACAGGAAGCGCCGAAAATGGCGCGATCTTAATAGATGATGCACAGATTTTAACCTTAATTATCGCATGATCTAAAAAATCCGATCACCATAAAAACTGTGCCGATTTCAACTTTGTCGATAATAATCGCTCAACACTATTCATAACCGATCTCATTGTGGCTAAGATTGAGGATCCTAATAAAGAAGACCCCCCTCTATTATCTCCAAATTCCCTACTAGGTTATAGGAAAAGGAGTTTTCTAAACCAGATGCCTCCTTTTAGAAATTAATCAGTGCAGACTTTTGACCTGTGTGTTATAAGGCTAGGCTCACATCTGCATTGGAGGGTTCGGAGCAGAGGTGATATCGCTAAGATGCCGCAGTTGCATTAACCATTGTATTAACCATTAACCATTTAAGTAGTTAAATGGCCGGGATCGGAGTTAACACCAGTCCCGGCCACTGAAGGCAGGTGATGGCTGTAACTATTAGTTGGCACCCGCAGAGTAAGGAGTGTGTTCAGCTCCTGAGCCCGCTCCATACTTATCCTGTTAGCAGGCTCGGACTGGGCTGCTGGGGATCGGTGAATCCCCCGGTAGGCCCCCCCCTTAGCCGCTGTGGGCCCCGGAGGCCGTGCCGTCGCTCCCCGGGGCCCGGCCGCGCATCCGGTCACTGGACGCCTGGGACGCGTCCGGAGCGCCCAGAGACCGGCCCGGTAGCCGGGGACTAATGCCCCCAAGCTGTTAGGTGGAAGTAGGCAGCACCAGGACCCCCCCTCTATTATCTCCAAATTCCCCTAATTGGTTATAAGCGAAAGAGTTTTCTTAACCAGACGCCTCCTTTTACAACTTAAAATCTAGAATCTAATTTCATACCTACTGCCTCCAGCTTTTCAGCTCTGTGTGCTCAGAAGGGGGCGTGTGTGATTTTTTGGATTACATATCATGTGACCCAGCAGGATGATATCACCAGGCCTTTCCTCTCTCTAGTCAAAGAAAGGTCTGTTGATGTAAGGCTTTGTGAATAGCTGAGAGGTAAAGTTTTTGCCTCCAGGTACAAGGGTCCTAGGTTCAAATCCCAGCAGGAACCAAACCTGTGGATTTTTTTTCTCTTTATCAATGCACAGACCTCATTGAGGTTTCTTTTTTTATTTATTTATTTGCACTGTTTGACTAATTACTAAGGAGTGCAGAGGGTGGGAGTAGAATGACAGCACCTGGGGTTGAACACTCAGTAGCTGCCTGAGAGGAGAGGTGATGTCCGAGCATGTGCGACCAGGACTGAGGAGCTCTCATCCCTGGTTGTATCCCCTGGAGATGAGCTGTAAACAGTGGATCACTAAGGCAATGTTCACACGGCTTATTGCCGACGTAACTGTGGGGACGGATTTCGCCCCGCAATTACGCCGGCAGCCGTGCAGCGGGGGCGGGGGTCCTGCAGCTCGCTGGCCCCATAGACACTCATTATTCACGGGGCCTACACGCCGTAAATAATGTGCATGTCACTTTCTCCCCCCGTGGCGGATTCCCCGAGCAGGGAGAAGAGACGGAATCCATAGTTCTCTATGAGAACTGTGGATGACCGTAATGACTGGGACGGATTCCAGCCGTACTGCAGCGCAAATACGGCGCGCAGTACGACTGAAATCAGCGCCCAAATAAGCCGTTTGAAAATGGCCTAAAGTAGAAGATAAAAAAAAAAAAGCAGAATTTTTAATAATAATGTATGGTGAAAATTTTGTTATTTCATTTGCAAGCCCCCCACATCAATTTTACTTCGTGGCAAAACCCCTTTAATCAGCACAGACTTTTGGACCTTTGTGTTGTAAGCCTAGATTCACATCTGCATTGGAGGGTTCGGTGCGATGGTGAAAACGGAAGCCGTGGGACAACTGGACCCTATTAATTACAATGGGACAGTCGGGTTTTTTCCCGGGGTATCTGTCAGTGCATCAACGTGATGAGTTCTATTTTCTGTCTCAATGACGGACACCGCACTGGAAACTCGACGGACCCAATGTAATTGATAGGATCTTGTGGAATCCCTCGACTTCCGTTCTCTTCTCTGCACCGGAAGTTCCAAACGGAACCCTCCGACCCAGATGTGATCGGAGCCTTGGGTGGATAATTACTCTTAGGGGCTATAGTAAAAGTGTGTGCAGGTTTCATCTGGAAATATATTAAATTCAGCCGTTCACTTGTCACCTGTAGAGTCATTTTCTGTTTTACAGAAGGAGAAAAAAAGCTATAATTTGTTTTAGACAGTCTGTGGCTTTTTTGTTCCAAACATTTTCTTTTGTTTCCTTGCTTAGTGTGAGATCTCGGTGACTGAACAAGTCTTAATAGCTAACAGCATCATCTATCTTGTTTTATTTTCATTCTCCTCGGGGGAAAAGGATTACATAACCGCTAGTTTGTCATACCTCTTCTCACTTACCATGATCCTGTTTTGTTATACCTGTGGCAGAACTGAAGCTGTTCTCCTGTTCCTGCACTTATCTCCGGAGAAACAGAATAACTATTAATGTTCTCTTTCAGTGCAGTAATTAAACTTTCAATGCACTCAAACAGTCTGGGTCTAATGTTAGCTGAAATGTATCACCGGCTAGGATGGCTTGAGTCAGAGTATTACAGAATAATAGATATATTCTTCAGTATAATCTTCTAATAGGCACCCGCACATGCAATGCAGAGAATAATGAAACAAATGATGCCAGAACAGATGGAGGCCTGGAGGGATTGAAGACTCGCATAAGACCACTACCACCACCCATTCCCACCATCTTTATACCACTTACCCAAATGAAGACACCAGCGCTCTGACTTTTGGGTGAACGGCCATAGCAGCCCACTTTATAAAAACCAATACAAATACCAAATAGCAAATTAGTAACATTAAAGGGGTTTTGCCACAATCTCATTTCATGCCTCCTGTATCCAGCTCTTAAGCTCTGTGTGCTCAGAAGAGGGCGTGTGTGATTTGTTTGAATTGCAGATCATGTGATCCAGCAGGATGACATCCCCAGGCCTTTCCTCTCTGTAGTCGAAGAAAGATCTGTTTATGTGTAGAACTGTAAGTAGCTACATTGTAGCTCAGAGGTAAAACTTTTGCCTCCAAGCACAAGGGTACTAGGTTCAAATCCCTGCAGGAACCAAACCTGTAGGGTTTTTGTTCTCCTTATCAATGCACAGACCTGATTGAGGTTTCTTTTTTTAATTTATTTGCACTGTTTGACTAATTACTGAGGAGTACAGGGGACAGGAGTAGAATTACAGCACCTGAGGTTTGAATACTCAGTAGCTGCCTGAGAAGACAGGTGATGTCTGAGCATGTGCGGCCAGGACTAAGAAGCTCTCAGCCCTGGTCGTATCCCCTGGAGAAGAGCTGTAAACAATTGATCACTAAAGGAGCAGCTAAAACAAAAACGGTCCAGAATTTTTAATAATGACGAATGGGGGAAATGTTTATTATTTCATTTGCAAGCTTCCCACGTCAATTTTACTTTGTGGCAAAACCCCTTTAAATACAGGACAAGTCAAAAGTCCAAGGACTCCCTCTTATTTCAGAAACATAAAGGCTGAATGGCATATCTGTATACCCCGGCAAGTAATGGGTGAGGGGCTGATCTTTTAGGCTATGTTCGGAAATATGGCAGCCATGTTGAATAAGCAATAGGAAGGTGGTCATGAAGCTCAGAATTGCCTCAGAAATCGATTGCCGCAATCAGATTTGCAATATCTCTTGCGGTTCAAAAGTTATCAACACGGAAAGTTTCAGCAACAACAGCAGCAATTTGACGTGTTCAATGTGTTGTCTCTGGTGCTGAACACAGGACTTGTATAAAGTCTTGTCCTTTTCTAGCTGGGATAGAGAAGGGCTAAAACTTTCCAAAAATTTTATTTGGGGAGCACTGAGTTACAGATTTACTTTGACTCAAATTCATTATGCTCTTGTACAATAACTTCCAATGTGCACCATACTAAATTATAAGGGTGCGGTAACTGAAATGTTGGATTAGAAAGAACATTGGAGGGGTAGCACTGCGTGACCTGGAAGCACAGCGGTGAAGGAAGACAACACCAAAAAAGCCAAAGAACCACAGCCCTAAATTAGAGCTAGGGACAGAACAAAACATTTGTGTTTGGGATGTCCCAAACCTTAACAATTTTTAAAAGTTTGGTTAAGCCAGTGGGGTACGGAACATGGCAGTGTCAGACTGGGGTGCCATGCAAAAAGGAAAAAAGAAAGGGGGCGCACAATAGCGTTATATTGTAACTGGAAAAAGAGAAAAGAATATAGAAATATTCTCACCTTCTAGTGTTGCGCTTTTAATGTAGAGCACACACTCGTAGGCTTGCAGGTGTATTTATACCCCGTAGCCCTTACTACGGCAGGCTGATGGTCTCTGGTGCTCCTCTCGGATAACCGTAGGGAGAATAAGCACAAAATGGAGA
>JAODAL010034846.1:0-43701 GCA_025379985.1 Phyllomedusa bahiana | reverse complement strand
CTTGCTTTATTCTCCGCGACATATTTATTTCTCCGGGACTCAATGGAGGAAAAAATACTTTATTGGTTCGCAAGATTAATGTACAACCAAGGGGGGGAAAAAGAGAAAGTACCCAAGGGTTTCTTTGTCTATTATTCTTAGGGACACTTTGGTACATTGCGTATCCATGGTTCCTTTTTTCAGGGCCCCCGACGGATCCCAAAAACTTTTAGCAATTTAACATTTTGTGAAACCAAACCTAATTCTTGATGCTAAAGGGCAACATTCATTTCAGTCCAGGGATTACTGTATAGTGTGAATGGGCTGCCTGTGAGACAAAGTGTTCACAAATGTGATACCCCCCTCACATTTTTGTAAATATTGTTTCTACCTTTCATTGGACAACACCGAAAGATGTCATTTTAAATACAATGTAAGTGTCATGTACAGCTTGTAAAAATTTTGGTTGCCCAAAATTCTTAAACACGCCATTAATGTCTAACCTTGGCAATAAAAAGTGTTAACCCCAATTTTTGGAAAAAGGCCTTTTTTTTCCCCAACTGTGTCATGTTAAAAAGGTCTCAGGTGAAAAATGGGGAATTTGGTGTTGTCTTTTTCCACTCTTCATACTGGTCAGGGAAGCCCAAACATGGTTCTCAAGCGAAGAAATGTCTGAGATGTGAAATTTTTGTCTATATCAGATGGCCGAGGCTATAAAAAGATGCCGCCCCCTGACATGAGCTGAGTACAGTGGCAAAGCCATACAGAGGTTTAAAAGACGGTTTCCCACTCAAAAAACAGGCTCGATGGTCGACCAAAGAAGTTGGTGACATGCTAAACTTCACTCATGAGCCCCTTGTCTACCCTTTTGAGGTCTGCATCCTAATTTTCAATACTGTAGACTAAGTTTTTATAGTGTAGTTACATATTGGGACTCACATTTGACGTTTCCTCTGATTGGGAATTTTCCACTTTCTTTTTTTTCTCATCAGGTCTTGACCCTGAGATTTCCTTCCAATTTGTCCCTGAGAAATTTTCCACATAATATGTTAGAATTTTTGATTTTCTATCACCTTCCTATTTTCCTCTTTACTACCCTTTTAACAAACTCCCCTTTCATGATAATGGGGGTGAAGGGTTATGGCTTTTAGTTGGGGGGTTTTTTTTGTGTTGGCACAAAGCCCAAATTTAACCCGTGGGGTTAGGGGGCCCTTCGGGTGGTCAGGCCCCGTTGCAGGCTCAATATCCAAGTGGGGGGGGCAGAGAAAAACCCTGGAGATTGTGCGAAATGCTGTGGTCTGTACCCCGAAAATTTATTGTATGACCTAAACCTTATCCCCCGCACCCCAAAAAAAACAACGCAACCCATTCCTTCAAGGGAGTGGAAGGGTTTGGGGGGAATTTGGGTTTTTTTGTTTCAAATTTTTAAAAAGGGTTTCCTTTGGACTATATTGGTGTTTAAAGGATAACGATGAGTAGTAGTCAGCATTGGGGTCCATTATTTAATAAAATGGTTAAAGATGAGTGTTTTTGGGATGTTTATTCAAATAAAGTGTTTGGTTTTTTGTTTATTCTTTATTCCAGTGTTAGTAAATTTTTTTTTTTTTTTTTTTTTTATTTATTTAAAATTTTTTGTTTTTTTTTGTTATTTTTTTTTGTTTTTTTTCTTTATTTTTTTTATTTTTTTTTTTTTTTTTTTTTTTTTTTTTTTTTTTTTTATTTTTTTTTTTTTTAGGGCATCTGAAAGACACCTCTATATTACTAGCACTGGGGCTTGGTGTAAGCAAGCGGTGTTTTTTGTCACTCCAATGTTGACTCTAATCCCCTTTCCCTATTACCCCAGTAGCAAAAGCACAAGGGGTACTGGAAAGAGCCAGGCTACCATCTGAAGTGGACCCTCTATGTGTGGTCCACTTCTGAGGCTGATGTGGACTGATATATTTTTAGGATTGGAATGGACCAATGATCATGGGCCTTCCCATTCTGATAGTATCAGGCTGCTGCTGCTGATTTTACTTTGACTGGTTGTGAAAAGAGAAGGGGACTCCATGTTGCGGTTATCTTTTAATTATCTATTGATGATTTACTATAAAATAAATAAATGAGAAAAAAATGCCATAGGGTCACCCCTTTTTGTAACCAGCCAAGGTAAATCCTAGCAGCTATAGCCTGATACTATCAGGTATGGGGTGGGCATGAATAACTGGTGCCTTCCTATCCTAAAAATTACCAGCACTACAGCTGCTCAGAAGCGGACCCTCACTTTAGAGGTCTGCTTCTGATGGTAACCTGGCTTTCCAGTACCCCTGCAGTGTTGGTGTACTGGGGTAATAGTGAAAGGGGATTAGTGTCCGATACGCCTAGGGTGACAAAAACCACCACTTGCTGACACCAAGCCCCCTGGTAGTAATGAGAGGTGTCTGTCAGTGCCTCTATATTTACTAAACTAGAATTTAAAGTGATAAAAAACACCCGAACAAAGTTCAAAAACACCAAAAACACTTTATTTAAAATAAACACTCCCCGAGAAATTTTCTGTGAACATTTTATTAAAGAAATGGATCCAAAGCTGGTCCTAAGCCAGTCAAACGAATCTGTAGTAGTCCAAAGGGTCTTCATTGTTCAAAGGAGAAAACCTGTAAAAATATAGAAACCATTCCCGGCCTTTGGACTGACCAACTATCTAAGTGGTTGATGAAAAGAGGAACTTCAAACAATGATAGAGCTGAGGCTAGGCTGAATTTTAAGTGGGCCACCCATATTAGGTAGGAGTACCTTTTTTTAAACAGTTGGAAAGCACTGGGTGGGTACCTAGGTAGAAACCCTCCCACCAGTAGGTAAGTGGCCAGTTAGTAAAAGGGAGGCAGGGAAGTTACCTGGTAGGTAGCGGAGTCCGGGGCCAAGGGTGGTATGTAAGCAGATGGGTAAAGCCCAAGGGAGGCACGTTGCAGGGAAAGGCCCAAGGGAGGTACGTAGGCAGACGGGCAAGGCCAAATGGAGGTATGTAGGCAGTTAGGCATGGCCCAAGGGAGGTACGTAGGCAGACGGGCAAGGCCAAATGGAGGTATGTAGGCAGTACGGCATGGCCCAAGGGAGGAACGTAGGCATGCGGGCAGGCACCAAGGGAGGTACGTAGGCGTTCGGGCAGGCACCAAGGGAGGTACGTAAGCGGGTGGGGGGGGGGGGGGGGGAGTGTGGGGGGGGGGGCGTCTAAGGGAGGTACGTAGGAGAGAAAGGCCCAAGTGAGGTACGTAAGCAGACAGGCAAGGCCAAATGGAGGTACGTAGGCATGCGGGCATGGCCCAATGGAGGTACGTAGGCGGGCAGGCGCTCCCAAGGGAGGTACGTAGATGGACAGGCACCAAGGGAGGTACGTAGGCAGGTGGGCGGGCACCAAGGGAGGTACGTAGGCAGGCGGACGCCAAGGGAGGTACGTAGGTGGGCGGGCACCAAGGTTAGGAACGTAGGCAAGCGGGCACCAAAGGAGGTACATAGGCAGACGGGCACCAAGGTAGGTACCTAGGCGGGCGGGCACCAAGGGAGGTACGTAGGCAGGCGGGCGCCAAGGGAGGTACGTAGGCAGGCAGGCGGGCACCAAGAGAGGTACGTAGGCAGGCGGGCACCAAGGGAGGTACGTAGGCAGGCGGGCGGGCAACAAGGGAGGTACATAGGCTGACGGGAACCAAGGGAGGTTACGTAGGTAGGCGGGCGGGCACCAAGGTGGTACGATGGCAGGCGAGCGCCAAGGGAGGTACGTAGGCGGGGTGGGCACCAAGGGAAGGTATTTTTTTTTATTTTTTTTTTCTTTTTTTAGTCGGCGACAGGCGGCACCAAGGAGGTACGTAGGCAGGCGGGCGGCCCACACCAAGGGGCTACGGGTAGCAGGCGGCGGGCAACTAGGGAGGTACGTAGGAGAACAAGGCCAAAGAGAGGTTGGTAGCTATGTACCAACTTCCCTTGGAACATTTGCCTTCCTACTACCAGGGCTGCAAGTGGCAAGGGGGACCCAAAGCAGTGAAAGCTTCAAGTACTTACTATTAGAGGAAAATCCTGCAGGAAGCTGAGCCGGCTTCCTGGAGTGGCAGAGGCGCATCTGCATGGTACGGCTGCAGGACTGGGGAGGTGAGAGCCAGTGAACATCTTCTATTGTTCCACTTGGAGCTAGATGGCCTCCACGCTCCACCCCTCCCTGCGTGCACGTCCTGCCCCGCCTCCTGCCATGTGCACATCAGTGACATCACCCTGCCAGCGAGGACAGACTAGCTCTGGCCACTGCGGAGCATTCCGGCTCACTGCGGCCCTCAATTGTGGGCGCGGCGGGCAGCGGCCCCTCCGTAGTGGCCAAAGCCAGACTTGTATACTTGCAGGCAACTCAGGCCGCTGCGGAGCATCCCTGCTCAATGCGGCGGCCCTCAGTTGTGGCGCGGAAGACGAGCGGCCCCTTTGTAGTGGCCGCTGGCGCGCCGCCTCTATAAGTGAGTGACACTGTGGCAGCAGTCAGATTCCCCAAGTGCGGCAGTTGCGGCTGAGGCGGCTGGCTGCCCGCTGTTGTGGCCGCAGCCCCCATGAATAAACTGTGTGCTGCTAGAGTCTGGACTGATATTTCTTGCTGTGACTCACCTGCGGCCGCATTTCAAAGTGCCGGCCGTGTAGCACTACCTTAGCGGCCCGTGGCGGCAGGCCGGCGGCTGCTTCCCTCCGCAGCGGTGCTGCTATAAGGTGAGCAGCGCTGCACAAGCATAACTTCGAGCGGCCCACATGGGTCCAGCTGCGTGCCCGACCGGGCATATGCCCGGTCGGGCAGGTTCTCAGTCCAGGCCTGGATGCCAGCATAACACAAAGTTACTGTTAGCTTTGCATGATTATTTATATTTGTGCTTTCAACTAAGCACAGTCAGTGGTGAGCTGCTGACTAACATCACATACCATGCACAAGACTCGATCTTTAGCAGTATTTCTGCTAAGTGGCATCTCAGATATAGTTATATAGTTAACACGGTTGAAAAAAGACATATGTCCATCAAGTTCAGCCAAGGGTGGGGAAAGATGTGGATGAAGAGAGGGGACTAAGAATTTTTTAAGCTTTGTTTCCCCTATTGATGAAGACTTGAAACCCATAAGGCAAGAACAAATCTACCATAGATGAATAATTAATTTCTAATCCCAAAATTGCATTAGAGACTGGATCTATATATTTTTATCGGCTACATAAGTATAAATATTATCTAGTAGTAAGTAGTTATCTGAGCCTTTCTTGAATCCCTCAACTTTTGATTTTTTCCTTTGGAGATGAATCCTTTTTTCTCCAGATGAAGGGAATGTCCCCTTCTCTTTTGAGGGGTTTTACATGAAAAAGCTTTTCTCCATACTTTTTGTAGGGACCATTTATAAACTTATATAAATTAATCATTTCTCTCCGTGGCCTTCTTTTCTCAAGTTCAATTCTTTTAACCTCTCTTCGTAACTAAGATGCTCCATTCCCCAGTTTGGTTGCTCGTCATTGCACTTTCTCTAGCTCTATTACATTCTTTCTATAAACTGGAGCCCAGAATGAAAAAGCATATTATACATGTGGCCACACCAATGCTTTACATAGCGGTAACATTACATCCCTGTCCCACAAGTCAATGCCTCTATTCATACACGTCAATATCCTGCTGGCTTTAGAGGAAGCTGATTGACATTGCATGCTGTTCTGTAATCTGTGATCTACAGGTACGGCCAGAGCCTTCTCAACAAACGATTCTCCCATTTTTCACTCCCTAGGACATGTGATGCCGGCAGATTATTAGTAGTCAGATGTAGAACTTACATTCATCCACATTAAACCTAATTTGCCAAGTGGATGCCCAAACATTCAGTATGTCCAGGTCAGTAGAACCAGTGCATAAATAGAACCAGTGCTATTATCCCCCCCTATATCATTAATAAATAAAATTTAAATAAAAGGGGACCTTTTCAGAGTAGGAATCATTTACTTCTACTCTGAGTACGATCCTATAGCCAGTTTTTTATCCAGTTACACAATATTATTTCTAACCCAACAGATTTTAATTTATCCAATAGGTGCTTATAAGGGACAAACACCTTTGTAAAGTTTAATAACACTATATCCACAGTGGCCCCACTATCCAAACCTCTACTTGTCTCTTCAAAAAAACAGATCAGGTTGGTCTAACAACTTCTGTCCTTAGTATAACCATGCTGGCAATCACTTATAATGTTATATTCAGCCAGATATTCCGTTATATAGTCCGGTGTGAGCCCCTCAAACAAATTTTCCATAGATGTTAAACTTACTGGTCTATAATTACCTGGGCAAGACCTGGAACCCTTTTTGAAGATGGGAGCCACATTTGCCTTTTGTCAATCTCTGAGCACTATGCCAGTTACCACAGAATCTTTAAAGATAAAATGTACAGGGACACAGAAATAACTGAGCTAACCTCTTTAAGAACTCTTGGATGTAAGTCAACTGTGTCTGAAACTTTGTTCACATTTAGTTTATATAACTTGTCTTGGACCATTTCTAAACTCTTTTATATCAGTTGATGTATTAATAGTACTGACCGCTCCCCCATCAGCTACTTTCTCCTCTTTTGTATATACAGAACTGAAGAACGTATTTAGTAGCTCTGCCTTCTCCTGATCCACAGTGACCAGTTCCCCATTACTGTGATTTAAGAGTCCTACATGCTCCGTCTTTTTTTGGCATTTATGTTTTAAATAACTTCTCGGGGTTTGTTTTGCTGTAGTTGACCATCTGTCTTTTATCTTGTATTTTAGCTGATTTGATCACCTTTTCACAGGTTGTATTATGATCTTTGTAATTTTCAAAGGCTAATCCTGACCCCTCTGACTTTTATATTTTCTGAATGTCCTTTTTTTAGGCATGTGTTGAATAATTTTATCCTTGTTTGAGAAGTTATGAAAAAGAGAATTTCTTCTGGACAACATGGCTGTTTTGATAATATCCCCATCACAGAGGGGCTTACCATGTTTTGCTATGACCAGAGAAATTTGAAGGCTAAGCAAAATAGCATGTTATGCCAGCTTATCTGTGTTTAAGTTCAATTATAAAATGTGAAGGTGCACGGTAATTCCAGGAGTACACTGGTTGCAAATATGTTCAAAGATCATAGGGTCAAAACATTAAAATACAAAAAAAAGTTTTATTTAGAAGTCCATAAAAATTACAAACGGAAAGGCAATCTGGCCCGGGGAGTTTTCAGGGCCCATTCTACCCCTAATAGGGAAAAAAATGACCCAACCCTTTTTTAAAAATTTCACAACCTTTTTTTTAAATTTCACAAGGTATTTAGTGGGCAAAACCTCATTTTGCCCACGTCATTGTAATTTGTCACATGTATGAAAAGGTTTTGGGTCTAAAACTCACTTTTTTCCCCATAGAAACCTATGGTAAAAAAGTGAGTATTAGACCAAAACCGTTTCATACATGTGGCCCTTAAAACCACTGCCCTTAAAACCACTGTATTCATCTTATTTTTTTCCTATCAAAAGTTACATTAATTGTAACAGTAATTTTGTTATATAACAGTGCACTACATGTTTTCTCAATTATGCTGGTTGCACAATGCGACCCTTGAAAAAACTAATCTCTTCTCTTAAGATGCTTCCAAACATTTTTCTACCATCCATCTAGGAAGTTTTTCCTCATTCAGATGCTATGACACCAAACGAACAAATAGAAGAAAACTATTATACAGAAGGATTTTGGATCTGAAAACTTGGAACTAGATTTCCAAAAGCTACGAGTTATAAAAATGACCTTTTATATATTTATTGAAATGTAACCTGTTCATGTGGTGACATTTATTTATTATAAATTCCTTATAAACATCATATGTGAAGATTTGTTGAAAAGCGTATGGTCATACGGAGTGAAGACTGTCGGGTCCGTCTTGCAGATGCGATCAAAGAAATGACATGCAATTCTTGGATCGCATCCGCAAGACGGACCTGACAGAGACGATGCAAACACGCAGCGGCGATCACTCATGTGAACGCCGCTACGTGTCTCTCATTGCTGGCAGTGATAAATTCACTGCTAATTGTGAGATGCGTCTCTGGGTCCGTTCTTGCTCTAAGGACAGAAGCTCTCCAGGAGGAGCACAGCTCATCCAGCGCCTCATCATCCAAAAAACCCGGTATGCCCGGTCGTATGTCACCCCTTTCCATTTCTAAGGGAGCTAAACCCTTGGGGGGAAAGGTTTACTTTTTCCTGATCCCTCGGGAAAAAGAAGGAGACCGTCCCCTTTTTAAGCTCCACCCTCCCTTTAAATTTTTGGGTTCTACAAAGGGCCCGCCCCTGGGAGTGAGACCGGTCCCCCGACCCAAAATTTTTGGCCCGCACAAGCGTGCCTTACTGCAGGGACTTGAAAAAAAAAAGGGCCCCCGGGGGGAAACGAATTTTTTTTGGGAAAATTTCCCCAAAAGCGGGGGAAAAAACCCCCCTACAAAACAAATTTTTCGCCAAGTTTTGGTTTTCCCTTCCCCGAGCCAAAATTTTCCCTAGCCCTTTTAGGTACAATAAAAGCAGGTAGTTTAGGGGGTTACACCATTAAAAAGGATTTGCCCGCAAAAGGTCAAATTTTTGGGTTTCAAAATAAAAGAAAAATTTAAGGGCCCGGGAAAGCAAAACCTGCCCCCTTTTTACGGAGCCCCTTTAAAATGGGCCTACTGATTCCCCGGGGGCCTGACTTCCCCCCTAAGGGGGAGGGCAAAAATTGTAAAAATTTCCCCAAAATGGGACTTGGGAAATTTTAAAACAGAGCTTTTCTCTGTTAAAAATAAAAAAATTTTTTGAGATTTTTCGTGTTTAATCAGGGGCAACAGGAGTGGGCGCCCGAACCCTTTTAAAATTTAAAAGTTTTACATGGGCCCCGGGTTGGGGGAAAATTTCCCGGGAAAATAATTTCGTGCCCCTGTCCCCTTTTATGCTCAAATAATTTGAAAACCCCGGGGAAACCCCCTTGCAGGCAAAAAGTGAGGAGTAATTTCCGAGGGAAAAAATTTTTTTCCACAGGGAAGAGAATTTGATTTTTGGGCAAGTTCACTTTTTTGCCCTGAATTTAAAACCCCAAAATGTAAGGAATCTCTGAAACTGGGGAAAGCATCTGCGGATTATGGGCTTTCTTTTTTCCCTTTAAAATGGTTTTGGGGTCCCTTTTAAAGACTGAGGGGTGTGGCCCGACTCAGAAACCCGGGAAGGGAAAAAAACAAATGAAATTAAAACCCTTTTCTAGTTGAACTGGAGGGAAAATATGAAAAAAAAACCCCCCCAGAATTTCAGTTTTCAAGCTGAAGGGTTTCTGGCAGTAATGAGGGACCCTAATGGTGAAATTTCCCCCCGATGTATTTAACAAGCCGGGAAAAGTTGGTACAGCAAAAATCAAGGGGGGTGCCAAATTTTGGGGGACCCCTAAGTTGGGGGGGGGCTGGAGCATCGGGGGAAGGCTTTGACTTTCCCTAAGTTTCACTTCAGGACCCAAAATGGCCCGGGAAAAAGGGTAATGGAAAAGCCCGGGGGGCTCCCTTTAGAAAGTCTATTTAATTTACCCCAAAACCCTAAGGGTGAAAAAATGGGAGGGAATTTTTTAAGCACTGAAATTTTAAAACGCACCTCAGGGTTTTTAAGGTTTAAACAACCATCAGAAAAGAAGGCAGAAACAATTTTAGGGATGGCTAGGAAAGGGGAAATTTTCACCCCAAATCGAGAGAAAAAACAGCAGACGGGCCCCAGACAAAATTTTTCATTTGGGTTGGGTTAAAAAAAACTATCAACCTCCAAAATATCTAAAAAACCCGGATTCCCAAAAAGGTCTTAAATCCAAAAACCCAAATTAACCCAATTTTTCTCCCGGGTTAGTAAATTTAAAAACCCCTTAAATCAGATGCAAACCCCGTTTTTTTTACTTTTTAGCAGATTCCGAAAAGATGGGCTTTCCCGGGCCACAAATATTTGTTAGTAAAAGATGGGCACTTTTCAAAAATTTTTTTGCAGCTGTTGGGTGAACTGGGGTCAAAAAGCCAAAAAAAGGGGGGCCCCAAACTCCCCATGGGGAAACTTTTCATTTTGACATATGGGGTGTTTGGTTTTTGCATTCCAAAACCCAAATTGGGGGTTAAGGGAAAAAGTAAATGAAACAGTGCAGATTTTTATTTAGATTCCCCCGACCCGTCCACCCCTTTTCCCCGGGGAAATTTGGGGCCCCCCGCGAGTGGCTGAAAAACTAAACTGCTCAAAGGTTTAGTGGGACTGGAAAAGAAAAAAAAAAGGTAATTTTTGGGCCAAACCATATCGCGGGGAAAATTTCCCGGGGAAAATCCCAAAAAAATAAAAGTAGCTTTAACCACCAAAGTTTTTTCCCCCCTATCTGTTTTAAAGTTTTGGGCGCCCCTTTTGGCCAAAATGCTGCTTCAGTCCTTATGATGAAAATTTTGAGGCTGGCCCGGTGAAAAAAATGGGGGACCTTTAAACTTTTGGAAAATTTCTGGAAACCCAAAATTTTCTAAGAAATAGCGCTCCCTTTCCCATCAAGGGAAAACACTGGGTAAAATAACCATATAAAAGTGTTAAATTTTTTAAAATTTAAGACAACGCTTTCGCAAAACATTCAAAATTTGCTTTTCCCCAGGTAAAACCCAAAATCACGATACAAAGGGTCTTCTTGGTACTTTTTTTCCCACACCTTTATATGAGTTGTTTCCATATACGTACAACCTACTCAGGTGGAGCGTTTTTTTTGAAATTGTGAAATTCTTTTTCTGCTCCCCTTAAATCCCGGTACTCAGGATCCCTGCTTTTTTGGTTTCCCAATTTTTTAGTATTATCAGACTTTGGAAAAAAAGGGGCTGGCAAAACCCTTTCAGAGAATATAAATTTTGAAAAAGTCCCAAGCAAAATTTTTTTGGGGGTCAAGGTTGGGTGCTTATTTGAAGCCTGGCTGGGGTTATGGTAAAGACCAGACAAAAGGGAAAGTTTTTTTCAATTGGGAAAAGGGAGTCAAAGCCCCACAAAGTGTTTTTACAATCCCCAAACCCAAGATACCAAATTTTTCCCAAAATCAAACCAGAAAAAGGAAAAACGGGGAGTAAATTTTTATCAGGTTCCTCACCAAAAAATTTAAAGCCCGCCTTTAACCTTCACCAACTTCCCCGTTTTACTTTGGGGGAAATAAGAGTACCCCAAGGGCCGAATAAAAGGAAAATGAATGTAAAGTTTTCCCTCTATCACCCTAAAACTCACCGCCCTTTCCTTTAGAGGAAAAATTTTTTTAGTCCCCAAAAGGTGAAAGCAAACAAACCCGAAAAACACAAAAACCCCAAAACCCCCTACTTTTAAAGGAAAATTTCCGAACCCTTTTTGAAAAACTTTGTTATCTGGTTTTGGGTTTCCCCGGAGGTTTAAAAGCAACGGGCAACTCCCAAAGGGGAAATTGGTGTAGGGAAAGGAGCAAGGGAGGGTTTTAGCGAAAACCCAAAAAAATTTTTACACAAGAAGGGGAGTAGGAAGAGGAAAAGCTTGGGAACCTGTAGGAGAGGAGGCATTTCTGGGAGAGCAAAGAGGTGTAAATTCCCCTGTAGCAAGATGAGTTAGGCTATGTTCACCGATTTTTCGGGACGTAATTCAGTCCGTAATGTACGCGCGAAGTGCGCCAATTAGGGCTTAATCCGTCCCAGAACTACGTGTAATGCAACAGTTCTCATAGAGAACTATGCATTAGTCTCCTCTCCCTGCTCGGCGAATACCGAGAGGGGGAGATAATTCACAGGTCACTTTCTAGGGCGTATACGCAGCCGCTAGCAATGACTGTCTTTGGCCGCGAAATGCGGCCCCGCTCGTTTCCCCGCTCCCACCCCGCCCGGCCAACAGAGAAATGCGGGCGGAATTAGCCCCGCAGTTAAGCGTGTGAACATAGCCTTAGAGTTGATTTTCTGTTTCCTGCTTGGTGTGGCAGAGTCGGGGAGCAGCAGTACTGAGAGTTTGTAGAGTATTCAAGGACATGTGGACAGAGAGGAAAACTCCTGTCTTACAGACAGGCTATTGAAGAGCGTGTCAAAGAAGAGAGAGTTACAAAGGATGGTTCTTGGTTGATCAAGGGTGAAAGTTGATTTACTCATTACCCATACTCACCCATACATCTGTACCTGTTCAAGTTTAAGAAACATCATTAAACCATAACTGGGTAAATAATTGGGCTCACGACTTGCTGATACTGCACATTGGGTGCTCTTAACTGTGATTGACATCTATCTCTATATGTGCACTTATGCAGAAAATGCTACTAATTACTGATGACTGCCCACTGGACTCCCAAATCTGGATTGTGAAAGAATTCCAATCAATAGGTTTGATACGTTCTACAAAATGTTTTACCACAAAACTTTTTATCAATCTTCTTAGCTTGTCCTGCTTTATAACATGATGCCCACAGACTAAACAACATTTTCATCATGACAGATTCCTTTTAAACATACCTATGTTGCTAATCATACTGCACAGAAAACAAAGAAAAAAATGTTTAACCCCTTACAGCTGCAGTCTCTCTTGGCCTTCCTGACAGAGACCATTTTTGTAATCAGACATGTGACACTTTATGTGAGAAATAACTTTTTGCCACTTTTACCTATCCATGTGATTCAGAGATTGTTTTCTAGTTACACATTGTGCTTTAAGCTAGTATGAAATTTTGGTCCAAACAATCCTTATTTGTGCAAATTTAGAAAAATTTACCATATTCAAACTTCAAAAAATGTTTGCATGTAAGACAGATTCCACTCAAAATAGTTTATAACTAGCATTGATCATAAGTCTGTTTGCATGGGGAAGTGGTTGGCCCCGATCTTTTTGCACTAAACACATCTGCACACGTGTTTTTTAATCCGATCAGGTTATAGCTGGAGTCGTCTCTCCCTGAAATGTGGAGGTCTGAACAGACAATAAGAAAGATAACATGTAGAGTAGGTTTCCATCTGGATTGAGGTCACCTTGTCATTGATAGATGGGCCTTTACATTTTTGATCAAAAATGTACACTACAAACCTCAATTTTAATTTATACTAAAGTAGCAGAAATGCTTTTCGAAAGAATTCCTGTGTCCCCTTTAACTGTTTTTTAGTGCTTGTTAGTGCTGCTGATATTGTATTGTGTTTGCATAACGTCTATCATATAACTACTGTAGGTTGGCATCATTTTTTAAATGTTTTTTTTTACAACATTAGGGGGCTAAGAAATTTAGTAGTAATTTTTCACATTTTCAAGTTCAGCTCTGGCTTTGAGGGGGCCTGTATTTTAGATACCCCCACAAATGACTCCATCTAAGAAACTACACTTCTGAAAGTATTTAAAACAATGTCTATGAAGTTTGTTAACCCATTAGGTATTTCACAGAAATTATAGCAAAGTGGAGGTGCAATTAAAAAATTTCACTTTTTTCAGATTTTCAGTTATCTGTTATTCACTGGAACACGGTAGGTGTGACCAGGGAAGTGCAACTCAACTTTGATTCCCCAGATTCTGCCATTTTTAGAGATATGCCGCGTGTAGCCCTAGTGTGTAATTTGGCTCAACCATATGCCCCAGAATAGGAGGAGCACCTACCGGACTTTGGGTCTCCTTTTCAATATGATTTTATTTAGGAACCATTCCAGGTTTGCGGATGCCCTAAGGTGCTAAAACTTAAATAACACCCCTAAAAAGACTACCCTAACAGCCTTGATGAAGAGAGTTTCTCTCGAAACGCGTCGGCGAGGGAATGGGTACTAAGTCTACATCATCTTAAAGGTGTACCGCTTTCTATGAAGAATCGTCATATGTTTTAATACATTTTCCAATAAAAGCGTTTTTCAAGCGATTTCCATGACTGGACTACCCCCCCCCCCCCCCCCCCTTTACCTGGGTTGGTAGCTGGCATTGGCTATTGTGCTATCGTTTGCTGAATTACCCCTAAAGAGACCCCATATTGAAAACTACACCCTTTGAGGAATATATCCAGGGGTGCAGTGAACATATCGACCCCACAGGTGTTAGACAAAAAATTTTAGCGTTAGGCGGTGAAAATTAAAACATTTATTTTTTTTCCAACAATCAGTAATTTTAGCTGAAAATTTTTAATTTTTACAAGGAATCCTGTGGAAAAAAAAAAACCCCACATTTTGTTATGAGATTTATTCAAGTTCAGCAATTCCCTACCTGTAGTTGTAAACTGCTGTTTGGGCGCATGGCAGGGTGTGCGAGGGAGGAAGCGCTATTTGGCAATCTAGTAATTTCTAACAAAGCAGAACTTGTTGGAGCAGTCACTGTTTCTGAAAATCTTGGTAACAGCGACCACAATATAGTTCATTTTAGTGTAAACTGAAAAAAAGAAAAACAGAGCGGAAGGGCAAAAACATTTAATTTTAAAAAGGCCAATTTCTCCTTATTGAGGACTACACTACAGGACATGGACTAGGAGCAGCTATTATCAAATAGTGATGTAGAAACCAAATGGGGGAGCTTTAAATATACTCTGGGGAAATTTATAGCAAAATGTATTCTTATGGGTAACAAATATAGGCGATTAAAACTAAATCCAACATGGCTTCTACCTTCTGCTAAAAGGGCAATAAATAATAAAAAAAAAAGTGCATTTAAAAAAATATAAGTCAGAGGGGTCAGCATTAGCCTTTGCAAATTACAAAGATCTTAATAAAATATGTAAAAAAGTGATCAAAGCAGCTAAAATGCAAAATGAAAGGCAGATGGCCAAAGACTGCAAGACAAACCCCAAGAAATTATTTGAACATATAAATGCCAAAAGGCCAAGTCAGAGCATGTAGGACCCTTAGGCCATGTTCACACAGCTTATTTGGGGCGCGGATTGGAGCCGTACTGCGCGCCGGATTTGCGCTGCAGTACGGCTCCAATCCGTCCCTGTCATTACGGTAATCCACAGTTCTCATAGAGAACTGTGGATTCCGTCGCTCCTCCCCACTCGGCGGAACCCACCTGCATTTGAGGTCCCCTTGAAGATCAGGAGGTGAGCTTCAGCAGTTTTGATCAAAAATGTGAACTAAGAACCTCAAAAAATGTTCATGTATCCTAAATAGCAGAGATGCTTTTTCAGAAATTCCTATGTGCCTTTTGATAGTTTCTTTAATCGATAGTGTGCTACTGATATCGGAATGTGTACATAAATTGCAAGCAGACCTGATCACATTCAGTGTTTGGGCATCCACTTGGCAAATGAGGTTCAATGTGGATAAATGTAAGCTTCTGCATCTCAGTATGAATAATCTGCAGGCATCATATGTCCTACGGGGAGAAAACTGGGAGAATCGCTTGTTGAGAAAGATCTGGGCGTTCTTGTAGATCATAGACTACAGAACAGCATGCAGTGTCAATCAGCTGCCTCTAGGGCAAGCAAGATATTGGCGCATATTAAAAGAGGCATGGACTCGTGGGACAAGGATGTAATTCAACCACTGTACAAAGCATTGGTGTGACTTCACTTGGAATATGCTGTTCAGTTCTGGGCTCCAGTTTATAGAAAAGATGTAATGGAGCTAGACAGAGTGCAAAGACGAGCAACCAAACTTATAAGGGTAATGGAGCATCTTAGTTACAAGGAGAGGTTAAAAGAATTGAACTTTAGTCTTGAGAAAAGACGGCTCCAGGGGGACATGATTAATTTATATAAGTATATAAATGGTCCCTACAAAAAGTATGGGGAAAAATTATTTCATGTAAAGCCCCCTCAAAAGACAAGGGGACATTCCCTCGGCTGGAGAATAAAGGATTTAATCTCCATAGGAGAAAAGCGTTCTTCACTGTGAGAACTGTAAATCTGTAAAATAGCCTGCCTGAGGAGCTGGTCACAGCAGGAACAGTTGCGAGTTTCAAGAAAGGCTTAGATAACTACCTGAAACTAAAGAAGATTAATTCGTATATAGCCATATAAAATTCTAGATCCAGTCTGATTGCAGCTCTGGGATCAGGAATAAAATCTTCCTTAGAGCAGGTTTTTGCTTTATGGGTTTCAAAGCTTTCATCAGTAGAGGAAATTAGGCTTAAACTCCCTATCTACCTCCCTTCACCAACATTTTCCCCACCCTTGGTTGAACTTGATGAACATATGTATTTTTTTCAACCATACTAACTATGTAACTATGCAACACAGATTTTGGTGGGTGCCATGTCGCATTAGCAAAGCCCTCAAAGTACCAGAACTGGTGAAATCTTCCAGAAGTCACCATTTTGGATTCAACATCCCTCATGGATCTCATCTAAGGGTGCATTGCGCATAGGTGTTCCACAGTTTTTTTTTATCATTGGGCCATAAAAATGGGGGGAAAAAAACTGTTCTGCCATTGTTTTTTGGACTTCAATTTTACATCGTTCGCTGTGCAGTGTAAATGACAGGATAACTTTACTATGTGGGTCAGTACAATTGCAATGATATAAATTTTATATAGTTGTTTGTTTATGTTTTATTAATTTTACACAATAGAAATGTGTTTATAAAAAATGCGTTTTTATGTCTTTATAGTCTGCTAACCATAACTTTTTTATTTTTCTGTATACGGAGCTGATTATGGGTTTGTTTTTTGCAGGATGAGTTGACGTTTTATTGGTACCATATGACGCTTTGATCACTTTTTATAAATGTTTTTGTGAGGAGTTTTGAACAAAATACAGCAATCCTGGTATTGTGTTTTTTTTTGTTTTTTTTTACAGTGGTCACCGTGTGGTATAAATGACATCCTAGCTTTACTCAGCAGGTTGATACGATTACAGTGATACCCAATTTGTATATTTTTTTATGTTTTACTGCTTTTACACAATAAAAACACTTTTATTCAAAAAGGAAAACACGTTTTTGCATCACAATAGTCTGAGATCCATAACTTTTTAATTTTTCTGTGTATGGAGCTGTGCAGTGGCTTTTTTATTTTGCGGAATGACGTTTTTATTGTTATCATATTCCAGGCTGTCAGGTAAGCTATATCGATGATGTTTTTCTAATTTGGACAGGTCCTGTGGAGGAATTGGAGCTCTTTCATCTATACCTTAATCAGTGCAGACCAGGTCTGCAATTTACTAAGGTAGTATCTAAAACGTCTTTACAATTTCTGGATACTAAGGTCTATGTGAGAAATCTGAGATTGGAAACAGATCTGTTTATTAAAGAGACGGATAGGAACAATTTACTTCTTTATAACAGCTATCACCCTAAGCATATGTTGAATTCCCTCCCTTGGAGTCTTTTGAAAGGGGTCAGAAGGATAGTCCCCGAGGATTCTGGATAGAGGGGAGAGTGGGGAAATTTTGGTGACAAATTTATACGGGGGGGGTTTTCCCCCAGAAAATTTTTGGGGGAAAGCATAGAACACGGTTAAAAGAATGGAAGAGAAGAAATTTTAAGGGACCCATAAAAAAAACAAAATCAACTTTAAAAACCCTTTTCTCTACATACAGTTCACCTGGGGGTGGGATAGCGGGGAAAATTTTGGAAAAAAGGTTTGGGCATTTATTAAGAGAGCTTCCCTAATATTTCAAAATTTTTTTCCGAGATCCCTATGATGGCCCATAGGAGAAGTGGAACTTACGAGACAAACTCGTTAAGTCAGATTTACCAAGGGCCTCGGGAATGAGACAACCTTTTTTAGCCCCCCCAAAAGATGGGCTGCTTCCCTTGCTTAAAACTGTAGCAATTGTAACATATGATTAAAGGTGAAAATTTTTATCACCCACAATCGGGTAAACCCATTAAAATCGGGGGTAGATTTACATGCGTGTCCTATCCCCATATACATGTCAATGCCCTTGCGTAAAATATATTTTGGGAAAAAAAACCATGGAAGAAAGGGGGAGAGGATCAACAAAACAAGAGCACTATACGTGGTAAAATGCTCGACTTACCAGTTGCCCCGGCACTTCATTGAAATATCTTCTATCACCCCAGTAGGTTCAGGATTATTAACTATGTTCCCCCAAAATGGGGGGGGGAGGGAAAAGTTGCTCTTGGGGAAAAGAATTAAAAGGGATCTTTAGATTGAATGCTCTTCCCCTGGACTTATTTTGGGAATTTTACTAAAGGTTATGAATTTTTTATATATTCTTCTTATTGGTTATTTAAAGGCCCCTTTTTTAAGTAATTAAGTAATTTTGTTTTTAACATTTAAACACTATTACATCCGATTTTTTGATTTTTGCTTTTTTCCTATAGGAGGGAAGAAAGAATAAGCGGGACAATTAAACAGTCAGTCCATAATGCTTAATATAAACGCTTTATGATGATGGTGAATGGATTTTTAATGGGTAGCCTTACTTTTTATTTTCAGTTTGAGTGGCAGCAATAAGATGATGGAACCTTTGGGGACCATGACCGGATTGGAGCTGCGCTTTCCCACCCTTACATTTTTGTGTTTTGAGGAGATGAGTGCCCTGCCATTTGGGGGCGTCTGTCCAAAATTTGTGATGGCGTTGCCATGGTTTGGGGGTGATGAAATCTATATTCCTTTGTCTTGTGAGCTCCGTTTGGGGTTTCCCTTTCTGATCCTTTATGTGCAGCCCTCTAATTGATGTTCTATTTGGCTTAAACCTAATGGTGGACAGCAATTTTCCTGGTTTCGCCAGGTACTGGCAACGGACAGGCGCACTGGATGTGTGAGGCTTGATCACTAACAGACATGCGCGCCCGGTTTGGTCATGCGCAGTAGCGTTTGAGAGACGCCGAGCTCGGTCCGGCGCCTGGGAAGGCAGCACAGGCGCAGTAACAGTTGGTGGACGCCGAGAACTTAGTAAGTTACATCATACCTGCTATGGGTCCCGCTTGTTTAAGTCTTACATGTTTTTAATTGTCACATAATTTTGTATGAATTATTGATGGGATGGGCTTATGATGCCTGCTACTTTGTGATTGGGTGTTTAAGATGATGATGCACATGGATTTACATATATATTGAGGCACTTGACACTTGTGAATTATGCTTGAAAAGGCTAAATCTGTTTTTTGGAGCCAAAAACGTAGCTTCATGTACTTGGGAAATTCTAATAAAGGAGTTGTTTTATGCTGACCTCCAAGCTACTTTTTTTTTCTCGAGATTTGATACAGCGGGTTTGGCTATCCCGCTTTGGATGGTCTGTTGCATTATCTCCTTCTCTACATTCTAATGGGACTTCAGTGCTGATCCTAACCACGTTTTCTACTATAGGTAAGCAGACAGTGGCGCACGATTGTGCCGGGCTGCTGCAGGGGAGACAGAAGGACTCACTTCTTCTGTCTTTCCCTTAGCTGCAGCAATCGCGATAGATCACAGCAGCTAAGCAGCCAAGTGTTTGCTGGGCTTTTCTTTTATACTCTCTTCTTCTCTTATTGGTGACAAAGTATGTTTAAATTTAAAGGGAACCTGTCACATAGGTTACATAGTTACATAGTTTGTAAGGCCTAAAAAAGACAAGATGTCAATCCAGTTCAGCCTGTTGTGCTAAAGTGTTGATCCAGAGGAAGGCAAAAAAACCAATGAGGCAGGAGCCAATTTTCCTCATTTTAGGGAATATATTCCTTCCCGACTCCAATCTGGCAATCGGAATCCTAGTCATTATAATTTGTATTACGCTCCAGAAATGCATCCAAACCCTTTTTGAACTCTGTTAGTGAATTCACCATGACAATTTCCGCTGGCAGAGAGTTCCACAGTTTCACTGCTCTAACAGTAAAGAATCCATTTCTATGTTATGTAGAAGCTTTCTTTCCTCAAGACATAGAGGATGCCCCCTTATTCTTAATACAGTCCTGGGTATAAATAAATCTTAGGAGAGATCCCTATATTGACCTTTAATGTATTTAAACTTATTTATTATGTCCCCCCCGAAGCCGTCTTTTCTGTAAACTGAATAACCCTAATCTTGCTAATCTTTCTGGGTTTTGCAGTCTACCCAGTCCTTTAATTATTTTTGTTGCCCGTCTTTGTACCTATTCAAGCTCTACAATGTCTTTCCTGTGCACGGGTGCCCAAAACTGTACACAATATTCCATGTGTGGTCTAACCAGTGACTTATATAATGGGAGAATAATGTTCTCATCATGTGCATCTATGCCCCTTTTAATACACCCCATAATCCTATTTGCCTTGGCAGCTGCTGCCTGACACTGGCTGCTACAATTAAGTTTACTGTCCACCAGGATTCCCAAGTCCTTCTCCATGTCACTTTTACCCAGCGTTTTTCCATTTAACATGTAATCATGGAAAGGATTTTTCCTCCCCATGTGCATAACCTTGCATTTATCTGTGTTAAACCTCATCTGCCATTTCTCTGCCCAGGCCTCCAACTTATCCAGATCCCTTTGTAATAAAACATTATCCTCTATTGTGTTGATTACTTTACAGAGCTTAGTATCATCTGCAAAGATCGATATTCTACTGTGCAATCCATGTGTAAGATCATTAATGAATATATTAAAGAGTATACTGCCCAATTCTGACCCCTGTGGTACCACACTAGTAACAGGGATCCAGTCTGAGTATGCACCGTTAATTACCACCCTTTGTTTTCTATCACTGAGCCAGTTGCTAACCCACTTGCACACATTTTCACCCAGGCCAAGCATTCTCATTTTACTTAACAACCTTTTATGTGGCACGGTATCAAATGTTTTAGAGAAATCTAGTTATATGACATCCAATGCTTCACCCCGATCCAGTCTAGAACTAACTTTCTCATAGAAGCTGATGAGATTAGTTTGACAAGACTGATCATAAACCCATGCTGGAATGGCGTTATACATTAATTTTCAGTGAGATAATCCAGGAAGGCATCTCTTAGAAAACCCTCAAACATGTTACCCACAACAGAGGTTAAACTTACTGGCCTATAGTTTCCCGGATCACTTTTTTACCCCTTTTTGAATATACAAATTGGGTATTGTTGTAACTGTATCAACCTGCTGAGTAAAGCTAACATGTCACTTATACCATACGGTGACCACTGTAAGAATAAAAACCATTAACAGGATTTCTGTATTTTGTTCAGCCTGCCTCCCAAAAATGTTGATAAAAAGCGATAAATGAATTCCAAAAATTCATTGATTGTCATATGAATTCCAAAATGTTACCAATGAAAACACCAGCTCATCCCACAGAAAACAAATCCTTAATCAGTTCCATAAACAGAAAAATAAAAAAGTTGTTGGCTGTAATTCTATAAAACGCAGTTTTTTTACAAATGTGTTTCGATTGTGTAAAAGTAGTAAAACATAAAAAAAATCTAAAATGAATATAGTTGTAATTATACCGACCCACATAGTAAAGTTATACTGTCGTTTATATCATATCGAAAACACTGTCAAAATAACCCACCAAAAAAAACACAAAATTGCTATTTTATTTCTTCATTTTCACCTGTGGGCCCAAATTGCACAATATGCCCCTAGATGAGTTCCCTGAGGGTTGTTGAATCCAAAACGGGGTGACTTATGTAAGGTTTCACCTGTTCTGATATTTTGGGGGCTAAACGCCTTTGGGGTCAATATACTCATTACAACCCTGGATAAATCCTTAAGTTCCAAAATGAGGTCTTTATATGGGTGTTTATTAAAGGGGTTGTCTCACTACATCGATTCTTCTTGCCTCAGTCCAGTTTTCTCGATTTTCATTTTTGAATTCAGGGGCGGTTTACTGGCTACCACTCGTTTACAGTGATGAGTTGCTGAGGACACCAGTTCTGTAGCTATAGCGATCAGCACTGGTAGCCTGTCAGGATAGATCAGACGGGTATCTAGCTATAGTGACCAGAGGAGCTCTTGCAAGAGGGGATATCTAGGAATAGGTAGGACACTGATAATGGACAGATATTGCAAAGTGACTTGTTTTTGTAAGATCTTTAACATGAAATGCAATCCTTGTAGCAAGACAACCCCTTTAAGTTTTAGCACCTTAGGGTGTCCGCAAACCTGTATTGGTGCCTAAAGAAAATCCTAATGAAAATCCTAGTGAAAATGAGACCCCGAAATCCAGTAGGTGCTTCTCCTATTCTGAGTTTTATGGTTGAGTCAAATAGCGCACTATGGCCACATATGAGATTTCTCCAAAAATAGCAAAAACAGTAAGGAATCAAAATTGAGTTGCATTTCCCTGTTATCACCATCTATCATGTTCCAGCAAATAATGGCTAAATATGTAAAATCTGCAAAAAAAGTGACATTTTGAAATATCACCTCCAATTTGCTTTAATTTCGGTAAAGCATCTAGAGAGTTAATGAATTTCCTAAATGCTTTTTTGAATACTTTAAGGGGTGTACTTTCTTATATGGAGTCATGTATGGGAATATCTAACATAGAGTCCTTAAAGCCATGTCAGAACTGGACTGTTGAACATTTTCTTTAAAATGTGAAAAATTACTACTTAGTTCGTAACACCCCTAATGTCATAAAAACATGCAGTAGACATATGGTAGATGTCAGTTATAAACTATTTTGTGTGGTATAACTATCTGTTTTACACTCAGAAACTTTTAAAGTTTTAAAATGGCAAATGTTTCAGAAGGATGGTATGGACCAAAATTCATTACTAACTTAAAGCACAATGGCTCACGAGAAAACAATCTCTAAATCACATGGATAGGTAAAAGTATTAAAAAGTGACTCCCATATAAATTGACACGTGTCAGATTTCAGAAATGGGGCTCTGTCTTTGAGACGATAAGGGGTACAGTACCTGTGTATTGGTCTTAGCAGTTTAGTGGACTCAAATCTGTAGACAAATTTCCTTTAACCTTTTACCAGAAGCCACTCCATGTTAAATATCCTTGTGGAGTAGCTCACTCATATAATATACTATGTTAATTCAGTAAAAATTTTAAAACTATACATTAAGTAAATGTCGGACTGAGGTACCTAGGGCCCACCAGTGAAATTTCATTCTGGGCCATCCAGTGTAGTTGATATTGGGGGCCCACCCTACAGCTGCTGTACATGCCTCTTGCTTTTGCCTCTTTCTCTCTCTGCCTTTTTTCTCCCAGGGATGTACACTCATCGGCCACTTTATTAGGTACACCATGCTAGTAACGGGTTGGACCCCCTTTTGCCTTCAGAACTGCCTCAATTCTTCGTGGCATAGATTCAACAAGGTGTTGCAACGATGCTCAATTGGTACCAAGGGGCCCAAAGAGTGCCAAGAAAATATTCCCCACACCATGACACCACCACCACCGCACTAAAACCCGTTGATACAAGGCAGGAATGGATCCATGCTTTCATGTTGTTGACGCCAAATTCTGACCCTACCATCCAAATTTGTGGCAGCAGAAATCGAGACTCATCAGACAGGCAACTTTTTTCCCAATCTTCTACTGCCCAAATTTCGATGAGCTTGGGAAAATTTTGGAGCCCTCAGTTTCCTGTTCTTAGCTGAAAGGAGTGGCACCCGGTGTGGTCTTCTGCTGCTGTAGCCCTTCTGCCTCAAAGTTCGCCGTACTGTGCGTTCAGAGATGCTCTTCTGCCTACCTTGGTTGTAACGGGTGGCTATTTGAGTCACTGTTGCCTTTCTATCAGCTCGAACAGTCTGGCCCATTCTCCTTTGACCTCTGGCAATCAACAAGGCATTTCCGCCCACAGGACTTGCCGCTCATGGATGTTTTTTCTTTTCGGACATTTTTCTGTAAACCCTAGAGATGGTTGTGCGTGAAAATCCCAGGAGATCAGCAGGGTTTTTGAAATATCAGACCAGCCCCTTCTGGCACCAACAACCATGCCACGTTCAAAGGCACTCAAATCACCTTTCTTCCCATACTGATGCTCGGTTGAATGCAGGAGATTGTCTTGACCATGTCTACATGCCTAAAATGTACTGAGTTGCCGCCCTGTGATTGGCTGATTAGAAATTAAGTGTTAACGAGCAGTTGGACAGGTGTACCTAATAAAGTGGCCGGTGAGTGTATATGCACATTTAAAGAAACTGCCATGCTCAGGGGCCCAACGGGGCTTTCCATTGTTCCTATGTGGGCCAGTCCGAGCCTGCATTAAAGGGGCATTAAAGGGGTTTTCTCGCTACAAAGATTATATCTCAAATTATGGGGACAGTAAAAATAAGCACTTTTGTAATTGGTTTGCTTTACCTAAGTCACTTAGTATTGTAGATGTGAGGTAAACTCTGCATCTATACGTATTTCTGCAGCAGCTGGTCGGAACACGCCCCCTTTTCTGTGATTGGCTGGCTAACATTTCATTCAGCCTGTTGGGACACGCCCCCAGATGGAAAATACCCCAGACATGCCCCCTGCACTGTGATTGGCTGCCTGCACACTCTGTGTTTACTCCCCTCCTGAGCTGTGAGAATCGAGCTGCCTGAGATGGCTATGTGTGTAAGGGGAGAAAGTGATATGCACATTATTTACGGCGCGTATGCTCCATTAATAATGCATTGTCTATGGGGCCGGCGAGCAGCTCCCCCGCCGCGCCCCTGGCCCCGCCCCTTATTCAAGCCGTATTGCGGGCGGGATCCGTCGCGCAATTACGGCTTAAATAAGCCGTGTGAACACGGCCTAAGAGAAGCTGGGACAGCCCTATGTGATGGCTCTCCAGTGATAGCTCTATGTACTGGGTAATTGCTAGATTCACTCTCTCCTCATATAACACAGTCTTATACCCTGTGCTCCTCTCATATAACAGCCTTATACAGTCTGCTCCACCTCCTGCCTGATAACAGAGGGGAGAGGGAGGGGGGCAGAGAGCATTTCTCACACTTGCTTCATCAGTTCAGACTGTGTGTCCAACAGCAATTACACCGATGAAGGTAGCTTTTACAAGGAGCTTGTGCAGCCTGGAGCTGAGAACTCTGAACCAGAAGCATGAGAACTGCAGCCAGGAACATTGCAGGAGGTCTGCAAAGCTGAGGTCCTCCCCTTTCTCCTGCTAATACAGAATGATGATGTAACAACTCTTCAGTGAGACTCGCCTCCTGGCAGGAGAGACACACCCACTGAGAGAAGAGACTCGCCTCTGGATTTGAAAATGAAACTGATAGATTTTGCTCAAGTCTGCGAAAGCTTCAAACGATAAAACCCCTTTAAGGTCATTCTTTATGTATAGTAGTTTTTTTACTTGCTCATAGGAAATTACAACTGCTGTCCATTAGATGGCACATAATGACAAAAAAGTCCTGTGTCAGGCACATGAGTGACATCAGTTTCCTCTGTGACCAAAGCTTCTGGTGTTGAACAGTTCTAGGAAACAACATGCTTGCTTTATTGCTGGGGAAAGGTTGCTAGTTAATGGTGTGTTCTTTATGACTGCAACATATAAGGAAGAGCGTACCAGTCTGTAACAGGTATGTAGGTTAGGGATAGGTTTACCTAGGTGTTATGATATGAGTTCATGGAATTTACGTAATTAATCTTTTTATTATAATTAATTTAATGTATTTAGATTCATTATACAGATGAGCTGCATGTGTTGCACATGTATATGTGTGCTTGTTGTACTGGCTAATGTGTGATCCGGGTTTTTTTGTTTAATAGACAACATCCAGTAGTTCTGTATTTGCGTGTGTGTGCTAACAGGCAGGCCATAACCTGTATTGTTTCACAAGTCTTAGTTTTGTATCTGCCCACTTCATATTTTGTGGCATGGAACCTTTGTGCAGTACTGTATGCTCCCTTGATATCATTTGAGCAGTTTTATCGATTCTGTCCTGAATATCAACTGGCATGATAAAACTGTGCGAGATATATCACATTACTGGATGATAAATTTGGAGTGTCTTACCAGACATGTTAGACACTTTTCCTTATGTCACCTCTCTCTAGCTTACTTTACACTAATATTTTGTTTCAAGAATGATCACACAATTAAAGGGGTTTTGCCACGAAGTAAAATTGATGTGGGAAGTTTGTAAATTAAATAAACATTTTCACCATTCATCACTATTAAAAATTCTGGACCATTTTTGTCTTAGCTGCTCCTTTAATGGTCCATTGTTTACAGCTCATCTCCATGGGATACAACCAGGACTGAGAAGCTCTCAGCCCTGGTTGCACACGCTCAGACATCACCTCTCCTCTCAGGCAGCTACTGAGTGTTCAAACCCTGCTGTCATTCTACTCCTTGGAAATTAGTCAAACAATGCAAATAAATTAAAAAAAAGAAACCTCAATGAGGTATGTGCATTGATAAAGCGAAATAAAATCCACAGGTTTGGTTCCTGCAGGAATTTGAACCGAGGACCCTTATGCCTGGAGGCAAAAGTTTTACCTCTGAGCTACAATGTAGTTACTTACACTTCTATACATAAACAGTTCTTTCTTTGACTAGAGAGAGGAAAGGCCTGGTGATGTCATCCTGCAGGGTCACATGATATGCAATTCAAACAAATCATACACGCCCCCTTCTGAGCACACAGAGCTGAAGAGTTGGATGCAGGAGGTATGAAATGAGATCGTGGCAAAACCCCTTTAAGTGTGCATTTTCCTTTCTATTTCTACATATGTAGTACATTTTCTACATGCTGTGCACTTCATTTTTTAATTTGTGCCAGCATTCTGAAATATTTAGGGGGCACTTTTTGTAAAGTTGTGAATATCAGGGTACATATTTTTTTTCTTAGGGATTAAAACAATGTGTGACTTTTGCACAATTATTAGGCAAGTTGTATTTTGAGGGTTCATTTTATTATTGAAGAACTACAGTACAGTAATCCAAAATGTTAATAAAACTCAAACTTGAATATTTAAGAAAGTAAAAGTAAGGTGTTGGCTTTCTTGGAAGAATCTCTTAATGTGCATAATTATTGGACAACATGACCGAAAATTGGCGTTGCTATGGCAGTTTTTAGGTGCATTTAATCAGTGTAAAGTGCATCTGAAAGTACGATCCTTTCAAATACTGTATCTGGCGTCTGGTTTACCTTGCATAGTAAACTTAATGCGCCTTAAAAAGGCGCATTACGTAATCGCGTCTCTTAGTGTATCATTGGTAGTTTGTGTTATGCATCTCAACAGGCACATTGCATTATGGAGGCACACAGCGTATCATTGCTACTATATTTAATGCACCTTTTTAGGCACATCACAATGTGTCGTGCCGGCGTATAGTTTTGGTATATTACAGTTCATTTACATTGAGAATATGGCGTCAAAATAGACCAAAAAAATCGGCGCTTGTGTAGTGGGACATGTCATCCTTAGTGTGCAGAATTGTTATGCAACTTAATGAAAATAGAAAAAAATTCAACATCTGATTTATTTTATCTGTTAAAGTGAGAATAATATCCGAGCAATGCAGGATTCACAAATAAATATATCTGACATTTCCCCAGAAATACATCATTGACCAACATAGCCATCTTTTTTTTTATTAAGTCATAAGCCTTCCATGAAATCTGTCATTCTTAATCTGTTGACGATCAACTTTTTGTACAGCAGTAACCACAGCCTCTCAGACACTGTTCAGTGAGGTGTACCGTTTTTCTTTACTGTAAACCTTCCATTTAAGAAGGGCCCACAGGTTCTCAATAGGGTTAAATCAGGTGAGGGAGGGGGCCACGTCTTTATGCTCTCATCTTTAAGGCTAGCCACACAGTGGAGTACTTTGATGGAGCATGGCCTTGCATAAAAATTATGTTGTTTTTTTTTGACAGACGCAGACTTTTTCCTGTACCACTGCTAGAAGAAAGTGTCTTCTAAAAACTGGCAGCAGGTTCTGGAGTTGATTTTGAATCCATTTTCAGGTACAAATAGCTCATTTTTTATAATGCCAACCCATAGCATTACTGCACCCCCACCTTGATAGCATCTAAGTCGAAGTGGAGGTTTGTGCCCATTACTGATCTAGTCAATAGTCCATCTGTCTGGTCTGTCAATAGTCACTCTAAACTCATCAGTCCATAAAACCTTTGAAAAATCTGTTTTCAGATATTTCTTGTCCCACTCTTGACATTTTAACTTACAGTATGTGTCTTGTTCAGTGGTGTTTGGGTTTCAGCCTACTTTTGGCATGTGTCTGAACATTGAACTTCTTCTTCTGGGCACTCCAGGGAGGTTGCAGTTCCTGAATATGACATCACTGTAGGTTAACCCCTTACCATCACAGCCAGTTTTGGCCTTCCTGACCAAGTCCCACTTCTGAAATCTGATATGTGTCACTTTATGTGAGAATAACTTTTTGACACATTTACCTATCGATGTGATTCCGAGATTGTGTTCTCGTGACACATTGTTAAGTTAGTAAGAAATTTTGGTGTAAAAAGTCCTTTTTATTTGTGAAAAATCAGGAGAAATTTTAAAAATTTACCATTTTCAAAATTCAAAAATTTGAGTTTAAGTTTATATCTAGCATCTACCGTATGTCTACTGTAGATTTGCATAATTTTTTAAATGTCTTTTTTTTTTTACATTAAGGGGCTTAGAAATCTAGTAACAATTTTTCACATTTTCAAGAAAATTTGCATTATACATTTTTGTAGGGACCAGTCCAGTTCTGACGTGGTTTTGATTGGCCTGTATGTTAGATACCCCATAAATAACTCTATCTAAGAAACTATACCCCTTAAAGTATTCAAAACAGAATTTGACGTTTATTAACCCATTTCTTTTGTTTTACTACGTTTATGTTTTACTACATTTTTTTTATATTTTACTACTTTTACAAGATAAAAAACACTTTTTTATTCAAAAAGGAAAACCCGTTTTTGCATCGCCATAGTCTGGCGATAGTCTTTTTGTGTACAGAGATGTGTAGGGATTTGTTTTTTGCTGGATGAGTTGACGTTTTTATTGGTGTAATTTTTTTTGGGGGGGCAAGGCTTTTTGATCAGTTTTAAATCCGTTACTTGTAAGGCAGGGTGAAGAAAATACTGCAAATCCTTGTAGTGTTTTTTATTTTTAACAGCGCTCACTGTGCAGTATCCGTAACAAGTTAGTTTTACTCTGTGGGTTGATACGATAACGGTGATACTAAATTTATATAGTTTTTTATTTTATGTTGAAGCGCTTTAAAAAAGTGTTTTTTATTGTGATACAAAATGTGTGTACTTTATTTTTTATCTTTTTTGGGGCGATTGGCGTTTGTAAAAGGGAAAAGCAATGCCCACAATGAGCTCCTTTCTTCTGTCTGCAGCTTAACTGCGGCGATCTTAATAGATCACTGCAGCTAAGGGGTTAATCACCTGCAGCCGGAGCTCACTCCAGCCGCGGGTGATGTGGCATGAGGCCAGCGGTAATATACTGCTAGTCCCATGTCGTGATCGTACGGGGTCACTTGGAAGCCCACACGATCCCGCATAATCTCCAGGACGTATCCATACGTCCATTTGTGGGAACGCACTTCCCACTTGGACATAAGGATCATCCAATGTCACTTTCACACCTGTGGGGTCAATATACTCACTACACTCCTGGATATTCCTTAAGGTATGTTGTGTTCCAAATGAAGTCTTTTTAGGAGTGTTTTTAAGTGTTAGCACCTTAGGGTGTCCACAAACCTTACAAAGGTGCCCACAAAATATCCTTATGAAAATGATACCAAAAAGTCTGATAAGTGCTCCTTCTATTCTGAGGCTTGAGGTTGAGTCGCACTAGGGCCACATATGAGATATCTCTAAAAACTGCAGAATGGGGGGAATCAATATGGAGTTGTGTTTCCCTGGTAACATCTACTATATTCCAGTGAATAACAGATGCAAATTGAAAATCTGCAAAAAATATGAATCACATTGATAGGTAAAACCAGTAAAAACCTATTCACACACAAAGTGACACATCAGATTTGAAAAATGGAGCTCTCTCATAGAGGTTAAAACTGGCTGCAGCAGTAAGGGGTTAAAAAAATGCTGTAACTGTACATGCTGCGGTCTGACAACCGGTCTGCAGTTGGGTCAGTTTTCCAGCCACTATGGTGGTCTGCGTCATGGTCTGCAGCCACACCTGGTCCCAGCCCCCGCTCTGGTACTCACCTGTCCCCAATCTCTACACTCACCGCCGTTTATTTTCTCTGGCTTCTGCTGCTTCTGGCCGCAACTCTTGTTCTGTCTCCCTTTGATTTAAAGGGCCAGCATGTTCAATTTTTCCCCAGCCACTCACCTCAGCCCATGTGTCTTTTAGAGGCACCTTACCCAGTACATGTTGCCCAGTTATTGGTGTCACCTATCATTCTACTTCTCCTGTGTGTATTTTCTGGATTGCCTTACTGTTGCCGAGATCTTCTGCTGCATTCCTGACCTTGCATTGTCTTCTGCTTGCCCTGACCATATGCCTGTACCTGACCTCACTAGAAATCTGCCAGCCCTGACAATTTGCCTGTCCTGAAGAGGTTGCTACTCCCGACATAGGTCTTCAAGGTCACAGCCAACATATGGTCTTATGTGGTACTGTGATGTGAAGCAAACAGCTTCACATCACAGTACCACACAAGACCATATGTTGGCTGTGACCTTGAAGACCTATGTCAGGAGTAGCAACCTGGGAGTTCTCCACAGCGAGAACTCGAGCAATAGTGATGTTTGTTATCTCCCTGCTCTCCGGCAAAGCTCTCCATAAGAAAACGAGGGTATCCACTCATTACCAGCTTTACAGACTTCCTAGCTGCCTTCCATAAGGTATTCATAGAATTGGGTCATACCTCCTCAGCTCTTCACTTCTCCGGCTTCGCCATTCTACTGTGGGCCAGTTTGCAGTATAGTTTAAAACGATTAACTGGCTGGGAATGACAAGGCCCTTGAAACTACCTTCTCGGAGGCCCTGGCCAGTTGGATCAAGGACTAGCTGGTGGACTGTGACTTGCCCACTAACCTAGATGACTTTATCACTCTGGCCACCAGTATTGATGTCCGATTTGTTGAATGACAGCAGGAGATATGGCAGCAGCAGGAAGCCTCTCGATTCCCCAGGGTTCCTCAACTGGCACCGTCTTACAGCAACCTCTTCAAACTGTATCCTCTGTTCCATTTGAAGAACTTTTTCCTCCCCAACACTGATAAATGCAAGGTTATGCACATGGGGAGGAAAAATCCTGGTGGACAGTAAACTTAACTGTAGCAGCCAGTGTCAGGCAGCAGCTACCAAGGCAAATAGGATCATGGGTTGTATTAAAAGGGGCATAGATGCACATGATGGGAACATTATTCTCCCACTATACAAGTCACTGGTTAGACCACACATGGAATACTGTGTACAGTTTTGGGCACGAGTGCACAGGAAAGACATTGTAGAGCTTGAACAGGTACAAAGGTGGGCAACAAAAATAATAAAAGAACTGGGTGGACTGCAATACCCAGAAAGATTAGCAAGGTTAGGGTTATTTAGTTTAGAAAAAAGACAGCTTTGGGAGGACATAATAAATATGTTTAAATATATTAAGGGCCAATATAGAGATCTCTCTCAAGATTTATTTATACCGTATCTAGAACAATGTGGCATCATCTACGTCTTATGGAATGAAAGTTTCTACATAAACATAGAAAGGGATTCTTTACTGTTAGAGCGGTGAGACTGTGGAACTCTCTGCCAGAGGAAATTGTCATGGTGAATTCACTAACAGAGTTCAAGAAGGGCTTGGATGCATTTCTGGAGCGTGATAATATAACAAGTTATAGTGACTAGGATTCTGGAGAAGGGTCTGGATACATTTCTAGATGTAATAATATAACAAATTCTAGTGACCGGACTCTGGAGAAGGGTCTGGATAAATTTCTAGATGTAATATAACAAGTTATAGTGACTAGGATTCTGGAGAGGGGTTGTTGATCCAGGGATTTATTCCGATTGCCAGATTGGAGTCAGGAAGGAATTTTTTCCCTAACATGAGGACAGTTGGCTTCTACCTCATGGGGGTTTTTTGCCTTCCACTGGATCAACACTTTAACACTTTAGCAACACTTTAGCACAATAGGCTGAACTAGATGGACGTATGTCTTTTTTCGGCCTGACAAACTATGTAACTATGGTTGAAAGAGCGAATTTGTCAGAGGAAGAAAGAGCCTGCAGGTGAATTTTGGGTCTAGGTCTTTTTCTGCGGTGCCAAGAAACACCTGTTGAGGTCCGGAAAATTCCAGAACTTAGGCTTCCTAGGAGAGTCGACCCTTAGCGAACATTTTCCCTCTTCATATATGACCATGCCAGTCATCCTAATCCTTCTGTCCTGCTCCAGTCTCCATGTTGCAGCCTTCATGGATTCTGGTTCTGCCGGCAACTTCATCCATCCCATGTTAGTTGATAAGCATAACCTGCTGGTGACCTCCCTAGTCAAGCCTCTCTCCTTCTGTCTAGTAACTGGAGAGGTCCTCTCATGTACCATCTGGTACCTCATGAAACCTCTCACTCTGTGGGAGCTCTACACCAAGAGGGGATCTCATTCCTTGTGCTCACTTGCACTGCCAGCACTCTGCTTCTGGGACTCCCATGGTTCTGCACCCACAGTCCAGGAATAGATTTGAGAACTGGCAAAGTGATGGATTGGGGAGATCAGTGCTCCAGCTTTTGCCTCCATCCCTCGTCCTCCTCATCTAGTCGATGCCGTGAGACTTCCGGTCCATTATAACGACTTTGCAGATGTCTTCTACAAACAGCAGGCAAAAACGCTTCCACCTCACTGGTCTTATGACTGCCCAATTGGGCTACAACCGGGAACTACCCCTCCTCTGTCCCGGCTGGCAATTGAAGCTGTGTCAGCCTATATCAAGGAGAATCATGAAAAATGTTTTATCTGCAAATTGTCATCCCCCTCAGGAGTGGGATTCTTCTTTGTTGAGAAGAAGGATGGGTCCTTGCAGCACTGTATTGAGTATACAGGCCCTAACAAGATCGCTATCAATAATCACTACCCGCTGCCACTTATTTCTGAGCTCTTCGATTGGATTCGAAGTGCCAAGATCTTCTCCAAACTGGATCTCTTGGGTGCCTATAATGTAATCCATATCTATCAGGGAAACTAGTCGAAGACCGCTTTAACACTTGAGATGGCCATTTTGTGTATCTAGTAATGCCCTGCTGTCTTCCAGGAGTTTGTGTATGACATATTCTGAGCCCTGCTGTATGTATGTGTCTTGATCTATCTGGATGACAGCTTGATCTTTTCTTCATCAGTTGACTCCCATCGAATCCACGTCTGCTGCGTTCTGGCCCACCTCAGTAAAAACCACCTCTACCTCAAATTAGAAAAGTGCTTATTTGAGTGCTCTGCCATTCTTTGGCTACATAGTCTCTGGTCAAGGTCTTCAAATGTACCCCGACAGCAGACTACTTTTCTCAACTGGCCACGTCCTGTGGGCTTACGTGCCATCCAGTGATTTATCGGATTCGCAAATTATCACTGCCAGTTCATCCTGCACTTTTTTTCTAGCCTTGTGGCACCTATTGTCTCCCTCACTACAAAGGGCATTAACCCCCACTTGTGAACACCTAAAGCAGGTGAATCCTTTACTCTGTTGAAGTTTGCTTTCTTCTCTGCGAGTATGCTCCATCATCCAGCGCCAGAGAAATCTTTTTGGTTGGAAGTGGATGCCAGCGGCAAATTTATTACCTGTGGCTTCTCTAAGACCTTCTCTCCTGCTGAGAAAAACGACTCCATTGGGGACAGTGAACTAGTGGCATTTGGCTTTGGAGGAGTGGGAAAACCTATGGGAAGGCGCTCTACATCCACTGACAATCTAAACAAATCATAAAAATCCTTTGTGCCTTCAATCAGCACAGTGCTTAAACCCTCGTCAAACCCGCTGGTCATTGTTCTTTTCTCACTTAGACTTCTGTCTCCACTTTTGACCAGCCGTGACGAACATCAAGGTGAATGCATTGATCCAACGGAAGAGGGGCCCTAAAAATGGAAGCACTGTAGCAGATTGACAACAAGTATGCGGTTGCATCCTTATCCAAGCTTGGCTGGTACTCCCCTGTCCCCACTCCACTCTTAACCTAGCCACTCCCCTCGCTGGCTTCTACTTCCTCCGGCTGCTGCTACCTTTGGTCGTAACTCCCTTACTGGTTTCAGAACGCGCACGGTGACTCCCTTTGATTTAAAGGATCAGCGCATGCCATTAAATTTTTCCCCAGCCAATCACCTTAACGTATAGGTCTTTTAGGAACACTGTGGTACCAAGCAAGACCACATGTTGGATGTTAGCTCAAGAATCTACGTCAGGGGAGTTCCCCACAGTGAAACCCAACCCACCTTGCGACAGACTGTGGTGAATACTAGGGGCTCTTTAGATTCCGCTCCCTGGTGTAGGTTACACCAACACCCGAAGGTGACCAAGAGAATCCACTTGCTGATGCCGATGAGCCTGACCTTGATAAATGTACCCCTCCAAGTGTTAAAAACCGCAATTACTAGCTTGTCAACCTTTTAGGTGTTTCAGAGAAATTAAAATGAAGTGGAAGTGAGATTTCAAAATTTCAGCTATTTGCGGAATTTCAGTTTGAATCCATTTGTTTCCTGGAACACAGTAGATATTGACAAAGAAATACAACTCAATGTTAATTCCAAAATCGCTGCTAAAAATGAGTTACCTTAATATATTTTTCCTTAAAACTAAACTTTTAATATAGATATAATATAAGACTGGTAAAAAATATCAAAGTATAGAAATCTCCTCACACCCAAATATACCTATTCAAGAGTCATCCAATAAAAAATTTGGTCAAAAAATGAAATTCACCACATAAGGAGGTCTCATGATCAAACGCAAGTGAAATCTTCAAGAAGTGTTTTGAAGGAAGCTTCACATTAAGGTGTCCACAAACTCCAAATAAAGTCTAAAATGTAAAGGAGATTCTTACCCTGCAAAAAGTCCTTAAAACAGACTGTCCCTTGGTGGAGTTGATGCCCGAAAAGGATGACCCCACAAAAATGACCCCTGCCTAACACTACTGCTCATCCTGTAAAAAAAAAAAACCTATACGCATTTCATCCAATAGTATTATGGACCCATCAGTGGTAAAATATGGAAAAACAAAAATAAATTCAAACCAAAGTGAAAACCATCAAAGTGGGCAAGTTAGACCTGTGTATGACAGGATTTTTTTATGTTTATTTCCCCTGATTCTACTGTTTGCAGAAATATAGCAAATGTGGCCCAAATGTGTGCTTTTTGACTCAGGCCTCATAATTGAAGGAGCAGTTACAGGATTTTGGGTCTTCATTTTTTTAGGATATTTTTAGGCACCGTTTCAGGTGTGCAGACACGTTAAAAATTTGTCTCATAAAAATGAAATAGGGTCCCCCCTTTTTCCATAACCATCCAAAGTAAAACCAAATCTGGGCTGATAGGCTGATATAGTTAGGATGGATATTGATTCCTTCTTCCTCCAAAAAAATAAAAAATACACATCCGCAACTACACATATCATCTCGTTAGGTGATCCACTTCTAACTTCTTCCCAGTACATCTGGTGCATTAGGTACTGGAGTAATGGAGATGTGTCTGTCAGAAAAAAATATAAGAAAATTAAAGGGTTTAAATAAAATCTTCCTGTTAACATCCCTTAACCATTTTATTAGATAAATAGATCTGACGCCATTCGGAAACCGTCAAATTGGTCTGCTGTAGCCCGTTTGGTCTAACGTAGTCCTAAGAGAAAACCTGTTAAGACATAGATACAATACAGAAAAACCACTAAACTCCATTCCCTGCAGAGGACAAATTTTATGCCACAACCACAGCACAAACTCTGGGGCAAGACTGCTCTATTCCTCCCTGGAGATTATGCCTGTAAGCCGGGGCATGTACCCCTTCCCTAACCCCTTACTCCAACAATTGTGTTGTTCAGCCGACTGCAACACAAAACACAAATCCCGACCATCATCCTATAACCCTCCAACCCATCACTCCATAACTCCCCCCATCTCTAACTATCACCTTATAACCCCGTGCTATCACTGCATAACTTAGAAATAGTGACATAATTAAAATATTGTTTTACTAGATCCTACTATATGCACCAGAGAGTGGGCAGAATGGTATAAATGTTATAAAACAATTGCAAATATTTAGTGTTAAAGTGTCATCACAATAGAAAACACATTTTTCAGCTATGTATTGCTGAAATTCGAATGGACACACAGAGTAAAGCTATCAGGTTATTTATACTGCACATTGAAATCCATAGTAACTATTAATATATATATATATATATATATATATATATATATAATATATATATATATATATATATATATATTTTTGTTTCTCAATACTTTTTTGTACAATAAATGGTACAGTTAAAAATCAACTTGTCCTGTAAAAAAATCGAAGCCATCATCTATGTCTTTCAAAATAAAAAGTTGTGGAAGAGAAAAGAGAAGTTGCATAAGTAAGGCTATGTTCACACGGCTTATTTGGGGGCGTATTTACGGACGTATTTACGTCCGCAAATACGTCCCGAAATACGTTTCAAATACGTGTCACAAAGTGTGGCGCGTATTTTGCGTCTTAAATACAATCCCCATTCTTTACTATGGTGATTTACTTTGCAAAATAAGCATCAATAAGTGTCAGTGGACTTTATTTTACGATCATATTTTCGGACGTATTTACGCCCGCAAATACGTCGCGAAAATACGCCCGTGTGAACGACGAGGCATATTTTACATTGGAATCAATGTTAATCTAATTGTTCATTATTTGAAACGTATTTCGGGACGTATTTGCGGACGTAAATACGCCCCGAAATAAGCCGTGTGAACATTGAACTGCAGGGCTTTCTAGCCTGTTAGGCTGAGGCATTTCTGTAACAACGGTGTTCTGTGTAAGTAACACAGGTGAATTTTAATTGAAAAAAAAAATGAAATTCAGAAAAGGATTTTTTTTTCTATGTGGTAGGGCATTGACTTGATTGCAAATGCTTTAAATTCAGTGTACATTTCTATTTCTCTTGTAATGGTAATCTTGCTCTCTAGGTGTTGCAGTTGTGATGGTAAAAAGAAACACCCATAAAACTGAAAAATAAGACAAAAAAAATGACGTCTACTGCACTGGGGAGCCCTAAGACCTCAGAACTAGGTGAATCTTTAGGAGGGTAAGTCAAATGGGAGACTATATTGTTTACAATGAAGGAAATAATTATTTGATCCCTTGCTGATTTTGTAAGTTTGCCCACTGACAAATATATTAACAGTCTAAAATTTTAAGGTTAAGTTAATTTTAACATTGAGAGATAGAATATCCAAAATAAAATCCAGAAAATTTAATTATATACATGTATTTGCATTTTGCAGTAAGAAATAAGTATTTAATCCCTCTGGCAAACAAGACTTCATACTTGGTAGCAAAACCTTTGTTGGCAAGCACAGCAGTCATATGTTTTCTGTAGTTGATGAGGTTTGCGCACATGTCAGGAGGAATTTTGGTCCACTCCTCTTTGCAGATGATGTCTAAATCATTAAGATTTTGAGGCTGTTGCTTGGCAACTTGGAGCTTCAGCTCCCGCCATAAATTTTCTATGGGATTAAGGTCTGGAGACTGGCTGGGCCACTCCATGACCTTAATGTGCTTCTTTTTGAGCCACTCTTTTGTTGCCTTGGCTTTATGTTTTGGGTCATTGTCTTGCTGGACAACCCAGCCAAGAGCCATTTTTAGTGTCCTGGCAGAGGGAAGGAGGTTGTCGGTGTTTTATATTACATGGCTTCATCCATTCTCCTATTGATGCGGTGAAGTAGTCCTGTGACCTTAGCAGAGAAACACCCCCAAAACATAATGGGCGACATATATGATTTTTGGCGCCCAGACGCCAATTTTATTGCGCACAATAGTAGTGAAGAATGTGCCTAAATCTATGAACCTTGTCTTTAAATCAGGGTCCTAAAAACCGACAATTCAGACTCAATTAAACCACTTCTAAAGTGGTCTACCTGTTCCAGCAGTAATGCGCCTGGATTTGCGGTACTGAGGTAATAAATGTGTAGCTTCGTACATTTGTAGTGTGACACGCCTCCAGCATGCGCCCCGATCACATGTGCATTACAAAGTGCCGCAGGCGCTCTGTAATGCATCTGATATTGGAGTGCGCCTGGATAAAAATATAGCGAACGGGTTAAAAAAGATGCCAAACTTCTGGCGCAGCCCCATTCATACATGTCACCCAATGTTTCCACCTCCATGCTTGACAGTGGGGAAGGTGTTCTTTGGGTCATAGGCAGCATTTCTATTCCTCCAAACACGCCGAGTTGAGTCAATGCCAAAGAGCTCAATTTTTGTCTTATCTGGCCACAGCAGCTTCTCCCAATCACTCACAGAATCATCCAGGTGTTCATTGGCCAACTTCAGTCGGGCCTGCACATGTGCCGTCTTGAGCAGGGGGACTTTGCATGCACTCCAGGTTATTAAACCATTACGGCGTAATTACGATGTTACGTTGACGTTAAGACAGCTGTCTTTAATGCATTAACTTATTTTTCTCAGCGAAATGCAAATAAATTTATATAATTTATAAAATGTGATTTTCTGGATTTTATTTTTGATATTCTGTCTCTCAATGTTGACCTCTTCCTGATGAACGGTCATAATAATATGGCTTTAAAAAAATTTCCTCCTTGCCTTCTGAAAGCCATAACTTTTTTTATTTTTCCCCCTACATAGACGTGTGAGGGCTTTAATTTGTGGAAAAAGATTTACTTTCTAATGGTGTTATTCTTATTACCATAGAATATCCTGGGGAACGGCAAAAAAATTATAAGTGGGGCAAAATGAAAAAAAATTAACTTGCGCCATGTCTGCGGGAGTTTTTTGTTTTTTTTATGGCGTTCACTCTTCGGTAAAAATGATGTGTTATCTGTATTCTACAGGTTGATCCGCATCTGTCAATATCAAACATTTATGGTTTACGCTATGTTTTGGTACCGTAAAAAAAATTTCAAACATTTTCTAATTTTGAATTTTGCACCGCGGCGCTATTTTGTGCGACCAATAACTTTTTTGTACTAACACCTATGGATGTCAGTGAGGGTGCATTTTTTGTGGGCTACTTTTATCCCAATTTTTATGTGACTTGAAATGACAAAAAAACGCAATTTTGGTGTTTGGAACTTATTTTCTTCTACAGTGTTCAGCGTACGGGATAAATGATGTTATATTTTAATATATCTGAATTTTTCGGACGTGGCGATACCAAATATGTGTAACTTTTTCATTATTTTTTTTTTATTTGTAAAGTGGCGAAAGGGGGGGGATTTTAACTTTTAATACTTTTTTTTTTTTTTTTTTTTACACATTGAAACTTTTTTTTTTACTTTAAGTTTGAGACCCTCTAGGGCTCTTCACCATCAGAGGGCGCGATCGTTTATACAGCCTAATGCATTGCATAGACAATGCATTAGGGTGTACCAAGATGGCGGTTTCAAAATTCAAAACATGACAGCGATGGAAGCCTTCACAAGCTTTCATTAATTTACACACCGCAGGCATCTTGGCCGCAGTGTCTAAGGGGACTTAGCTGCAGTTCGCGCTGCTATCCTGCTTCAAAGCCGCTTACCACTGCTATGACGTACTCATACGTCATTGGTTGGTAAGGGGTTAAAATTAACCTACCCTTAATTATAGACTGTTCATGTCTTTGTTAGGGGGCAAACTTGCACAATCAGCAAGTGATTAAATAATTATTCCCTTCACTTTGTATATGGATTTAGGGCGACATGTACAAACAGGCCAGTTCTAAATAGTTTTAAGGTAGTGTAGAATGCACCAGAATGTATAAACCTTTTCTTTTTTTTTTTTTCTTAAATTGAAGTTTTATTTTGTATTTACAATTAGAACACATATCAAACAGTAGAAAAAGTGCGGTAAAGAATGATACAGCATTATAGCACAGGAAATGTCATATAACATAATAATCATGAAAGCTTTCCAAGGGTTATCTCTGACACAAAACTTGCAAGGAGGCCTCAACCCTCGGAGCAAAGAGTAAAAACTTTACCAGAAAGAACTATGTACTGAGACATATAACAATACGGGACAAACAGACAGAGACTCAGGACAAGACAGAGGAAGGGGAGGGGAGGAGAAGGGGAACCCACGCTCCATTAGATTGTACGAAAAATGGGCGGTTATGTTGAGTGAATGAGGCAATGTACATCCCAAACAAACCACGTTCTATCGAAAAAGTCAAACCTGTCATGTAGGGAGATCCGCAATACCAGGAGGTATTCAGGCATTTGTGTGGCAAAAGTCTGGACCCGTCCTTGGAGAGGTTCCGGACTGGCCCACTGAGCAGGTAAACCAGAGGGTCAAGCAGAATCACCACCCCCAAGAGTTCAGTCAGAAGGTCCCTAACTTGAGACCAGAATGGCTGCAGGACCGGGCAATCCCAAAATATATGAGGTAGGGACCCTATTGCACTATGACATCTCCAACAAGTGGGGGGGAATTGGGGTAACCATTTGTGAAGTAGGTCAGGCGTATGATACCAATATAGGAGAATCTTATACAGGTTCTCCTTTTGTGTGAAACAAACTGAAGACCAAGCTGCTGTCCTCTAAATAACCTGCCAGGTCGGGTAGGGTATAGGCCAACCAAGATAGTGCTCCCACCTCAATATGTATCTGTGGATTGTGGGCTCATCTGAGGGAGAGTCGCCTAGCAGAGTGTAGATCATTGTGATGTCCGCAAAGCGGAATAGATCCTGCCCCAGCCATGGTCGAGCAAAGTAACCAGATGAACTTGTGGACAAAAGAGGAGTACAAATGAATGAAGCCATAGGGGAGGTCGGGAAGGCCAGATGCAACTTTTCCCTACAGAAGTGCCATATTTGGATGGTGAACCTTATCGGGCCCAACAGATCCATCCTACTCGGAAGGTGGCGAGAATGCCAGAGATAAACATTGGGATGGGTAGGAGCCAGCCATAGTTTTTCCACCGCCTTCCATTTCGAGTATGATCTCAGTGCGGACCAAGCTGAGATACAACAGAGGTGCGCGGCCCAATAATAGTGGAGTAAGTTGGGAACAGCCAGCCCCCCTTTCTGTTTGCTAGTCATGAGGACGTCCTTGGCCACTGTATGTCTCCCCTGCGCCCAAATGAACCGCAGCGCTGTGGCTTGAAGAGATTTCAGTTCCCTCTGAGGAACCGCAACGGGAAGAGTTTCGAAGAGATATAAAATCTTGGGGAGAATGGACATTTTGACTGTGTTAATCCTTCCAAAAAGAGAGGCAGTGCGTGCCATTTCTGGAGCAGGGCTTTCAACTCACGAAAGAGTGGAGGAAAGTTTGGCCTGGTAGAGGGAGTCATATCTGTTGGTGACAAGGATGCCTAGATATTTAAGGGAATGAGTCTGCCACTTATATGGGAAGTTGTGTTTGAGGGAGGAGAGAGTGTCATGGGGGGAGATTAATGGGAAGGGCTTCAGTTTTCGTGGTATTTACCTTATATCCTGATAAAGTACTAAAGCGGTCCAGAAGGGCTGTGTAAGGCTGGGAGAGAGATGTGTAAATTTGTTAATGTCAGCAAAATGTCATCTGCGAACAGTGAGAGCTTAAAGTCTTTGTCTCTCACCATAACGCCCTTAATGTCTGAGTGAGCCATAATAGCGGATGCTAGGGGCTCGATACATAGGGTGAAAAGGAGCAGGGAAAGGGGGCACCTTTGTCTTGTTCCGTTCCTAATTTGGAAGGGGTCGGAGGTGTGATGAGGAAGTTTAATTGCTGCTGAGGGAGAGGAGTACAGACATTTTATGGCTGTCATAAAAGACCCACTAAAACCCATAACGGTCAGGGTTTCAAATAGGAAAGGCCACCCCTGCCGATCAAAGGCCTTCTCTGCATCTAAGCTGAGAAGTATGGCCTGCTCCGAACGAGCATTCAAAATCTCGATCAAATCGATGGTCCTCCCGGTGTTGTCCCTTCCCTGACGGAAGGGGACAAAGCCCACTTGGTCCTTGTTGATCAGCTGAGGTAGCCAGACCCCCAATCTATTAGCTAATTTTGTAAAAATGTTGAGGTCTGAATTTAAAAGGGCTATGGGCCTATAGCTTGCGCTGTCAGCTGGGTCCTTTCTAGCTTTGTGAATAAGGGTAAGATGCGAATGGGACATGGAGTTGGGGATTGGGGAGCCCTCCAAGAAAGAATTAAACAAGGACAGCATATAGGGGTCGCAAAAACCCCTGAGAAGACCTTGAAATATTGGTATCACAGGCCGTCCGGTCCAGGCGCCTTACCCGTGGGGAGATCCTTCAGAACCTCCAGCAACTCCTCCATCTCCACTGGAGCGTTACGGGAGGAGGATGCCTCAGCAGGGAGTTTAGACAAGGACAGGACCACCGGAAATCCCGAATGAGGTTGCGCGCCAACTCCTTATCTCCCAGGAGCTCTGACGGCAAGGAGTACAGTTTAGAGAGGAAATCAGAGAATATTTTCGCTATGGACTTTGGATCGTAAAAAACAGTGCCCTCCCTGTCTCGTAGGGCCTATGGCAGAGAGTTTGCGGCCTTTTCCTTAAGCTGTTGGGCCAGTATGGTATGGGCCTTGTTGCCAGACTCATAGTACCGCTGCTTGGAGTAAAGGAGGAGTTTTTCCACCTTACGGACCGCAATGTCCTTCAGACTATTTCTAACCGCCACTATATGTCTCAGGGTAGGAATGCTTGGTTGTTGGGTCATTTTCCTCTGCAAAGTCTTAAGGCCCTCTGGCCTCATAGTTCTTCTTCAGTTTAGAACCTAAGGCGATGCATTTGCCTCTAAAGACTGCCCTATGGGCTTCCCACAAAGTGGCCACTGATGCCACTGAACCAACGTTGGTTTTAAAGTATGAGATCAAGGAATGCCTCAGCCTGTGCCTATTGATTGGATTGTTAATAAGTGTTTCATTCAATCTCCAGTGGCAGGACCTGAGAGGAGACGTTTGGAAATCAATGTCAACCATGACTGGGGCGTGATCCAACCACGTTATAGGCTCTATCTCAGAACCCAATAAGGCACGAAGGGTAGGGATATTCCCGAAAAAGTAGTCGAGTCTAGTATGCGTTTTGTGTCGGTGCGAGAAGGTGGTGTACTCCCTCTCCCTACGATGATTGATACGCCATAGGTCAAATAGGTCATGTGCCCTTATAGCCCTCCTGAAAGCTGAGGATAGCCTAGCCTCGGAGACCCCCGGGGACCTCCCCCCCTCAACGGAACGATCCGCAACCTCAAAAAAATATTAAAGTCACCCCCTAGCAATAGGGACCTGGGAGGAATTCCCGAGAGCTTGAGAAAAACCCTATTCAAAAAAGCGATCAGGGTGGTATTGGGAGCATACACTTTGCACAGTGTAAGTGGTCTGTTATGAAGTGCGGCTTGCCGAATAATAAATCGGCCTGCGGGGTCAAGAAGCGAGGACCTGTAGGGGACAGGATCTGGAGACAAGTATGGCCACTCCAGCCTTTTTACTCTAACTGTAGGCATTATATGAAACCGGATAGAAATGTTTGGCAAATACAAACAAACCCTCCGAGTTTTAGTTTGTCTCCTGTAAGAAGACAATATCCGCTTTCAAGGCCCTACATTCCCTCAAAGTTAGGTGTCGCTTTGTGTTAGAGTTAAGACCCTTAACGTTCAGAGTGACACAGCGGACCATGGTGAGGGGGTAGACTGCTCAAAATTCCCAAGCCTCGCACCCTAGAGTATGGAGGCAGAGTCCAACCTGGCCAGAGGAGATCAGCTGCAACTGATCCGCAATGGAAGGAGCAACAATGGGAAAAGACACAGAAGGGGATAGGGAAGGGGTACACAGACTAAACAAGCAAGAAGTTAGAAGTAACCAAGTATAAAC
>JAODAL010034845.1:0-43701 GCA_025379985.1 Phyllomedusa bahiana | reverse complement strand
ATTTTATTTTCCAGGCGGGGCCCAGCCAGGTGGCAAAAATTTAAGGGACAATTAGCCCCCAGTAATTAGCCAGGCAGGGCCAGTAATTAGCCCCCAGTAATTAGCCAGGCAGGGCCAGAAATTAGCCAGGTAAGGCCATTAATTATCCAGGCAGTGCCAGTAATTAGCCCCCAGTAATTATCCAGGCAGTGCCAGTAATTAGCCCCCAGTAATTAGCCAGGTAGGGCCAGTAATTAGCCAGGTAAGGCCAGTAATTGCCTGCCCTGTCTGCCACATTAGAGGACACCAGTATTAGAAATGTGCTCTGTGGGGCCCCTATTTCAGATTCTGTTTTGGGGCCCACTTCTGGCAGACCCTTGTTTGTAGAATTGCCCTTCAGATTCCCACCACAGTCAAATGCAACCCAAATTGAGCGATTCAGTTCAGGTTAGTCTAAATTTTTGCCTGCCAAAAAAACCCACCATAACCTTGGGGATAAGGATTTTGCTGGTTTGTACGGATTACCTTATCGCTCCACAACGCGTCCAGTCCAATGTCACTTCTTACCCAAATTAACTTTAGGAAAACCCTCCTGTGACATCGACTGAAAGGGACTTTGGGCCTAGAGCAGCAGAAGCATCGGGCAGCGGTCAGTTAACCCTAACAGACCAGTAAAGCTTAGGTTAGGGTTATGGTCAGGGACTTCCTAAACCAATTTGTTTCAGTTGCATCAACCAGGAACAGATTTGAACAACTGTAATTCTGTATTAGATCAATGTTTCCATTCACCAATAGCAAGCAGAGATCTTGAAAACTGTCAGGAGCTGAAACATAAAGGGCGACATGTATGAATGGGGCTGCGCCACAAGTCTGGCGTCTTCTTAGCCAAAAAACTACCAGTCGCTGTATTGATAACCAGGTGCACTCCAATATCGGGTACATTACAGAGCGCCCGCGGCACTTTGTAATGCGCCTGATTTCGGGGGGGGTTCGTGCTGGAGGCATCGCTCTACAACCCTACAAAGCTGCACATTTATAGGTTCTGGAACAGGGAGAGCACTTTCAAAGTTTTTTTTACCTGAGCCAGAAGTGTCGCTTTGTAGCTAGAAAGTGCAGTAGAGCAGGTTCATAGATTCAGGCGCATTCTATGCTACTAATGCGCACAAGAAAAATGGCGTCTGAGCGACACAAATCATACATGTTGCCCAAAGAGTGACATGTATGATCTATGCCCATAGAGGCCAGTTATAAATGGCCTTAAAGGGGTTGTCTCACTACATTGATTCATCTCACCTCAGTCCTGTTTTCCTGTTTTCTTGGTTTCACTTTGAATTCAGGGGCGTGTTTACTGACTTCTACTAAAATCCAGAAAATCACATTGTATAAATGATATAATTTTTTTTGCATTTTGCTGAGAGAAATAAGTATTTGATCTCTCTGGCAAACAAGAATTAATACTTGGTGGCAAAACCCTTGTTGGCAAGCACAGCAGTCAGGCGTTTTTTGTAGTTGATGATGAGGTTTGCGCTTATGTCAGGAGGAATTTTGCTCCACTCCTCTTTGAATTCAGGGGCGTGTTTACTGACTTCTACTAGGCTGCAGTAGAAGCCAGGTCTGTAGCTATAGCAACCAGTGCTGACAGCCTGTCAGGAGACATTGAACAGGTCTTTAGCTATAGCGACCAGTGCTGGCAGCCTATTAGGAGAGATCGAACAGACCTGTAGCTATAGCAACCAGCGCTGGCAGCCTATCAGTAGAGATCAGACAGGTCTGTAGCTATAGCAACCAGCGCTTGCAGCCTATCATGAGAGATCGAACAGGTCTGTAGCTATAGCATCCAGTGCTCGCAGCCTATCATGAGATCCGACAGGTCTGTAGCTATAGCGACCTGAGGAGCTGATGCAGCCCATACAAGAGGGGATATCTCGGAATAGGTAGGACACTGTTAATGGACACACATTGCAAAGTGACTTGTTTTTGCAAGATCTTAAACATAAAAAGCAGCGATCCCTGTAGTGAGACCAGGCCTTTAAAGCAGTGTAGAATACACCTGAATGTCTAGACCTGTTCTCCTCCGGGTCATAGATTTGGAGATTTCTAGTGCCACTACGACACCTCTGGCTCAGGTAAACCCCTTGTACCTCGGTCTGCCTGTCCCAGCAGTAATGCGTCCTCCGTCCTCCAGTCATAAATGTGTAATATCATACGGGTGTGGTGCAACGCCCCCAGAACACCCCACATCTTAGGCACATTACAAAGTGCTGCGGGTACCGCAAAATGCACCTAATGTTGGAGAGAACAGGGCTGCAGGACATCAGAATACTGGCGCAGCCCCGGACATACATGTCGCCCATAGTGTCCTAGAAAGTTGGAGAACTTTTCATTATAGAATAGTTATGAGCAGAATATTTCTATGGGGGGGGGGTCCCTTTTAATTTGGAGCCCAGTCAATGAGATTCTGGCAGGAGAGAAAGTTACTGAGATCTAAAGAACACTCCGCGGATAATGGGATTTCCAGCCCAGCGGCCGTGAATAGGCAGAGTTGTTGTTGTTAGATGCAGCTCCACCTCGACTTGTGATTTCAACCCTCTCCCTGACCCGAAACCACGAGGGCGGTGGAGTCACTTTCCCCGATTCTCTGATCTCTGGAACGTTCGGAGCCGCCGCCGGCGTTGGCGTCCTGTCCATTAAATCACGAATAACGAGCTGTTACATTGCGACAAATGCTCCTCTCAAAAACAGTTATCCGAGTTATCTGCAGCATCTTGTTTTGATGAAAGCGGAGACGCGGAGAACACGGGGGTGACGGCAGCGCCCCCGCCCGGCCACACGCGGGCACTAATGATTACCGGCCTCCCGGCTGTCACTAGCTCCTTGGAAGGAATGTCCTGTCCCCAGAGCTGGCAGCAAAGGGGCAAAAGTGGCTTAGTAAGCGGCATCTGAGGATTATCGCTGCCTGGGGGGCGGGGGGGGATCAGACATCTTGGCACCTCGCTCCTCTGTTTCCAAGTATAAGGACTATTTCCACCAAACACCTAGTGGCATCAGCACCGACAGCCCAGGCAGTAAGGTGGGCACTTGCATCCTGGGAGACCACCAGGGCAGGGACAAGGAATCCTGGTGTCCTAAGCAAATAGTGCAAATAGCGATTCCCTCCCCCTGAGAAAAATTCACATCTCTGCTCCTGACCCCAGAACCATCTTACCAGCATTATGGGCCCCTGGGCAGAGCACTGCAGTGGGCCCTGTCCAAATACATGACAACACACTAGGTCATTGCCTCTAGCTACCCCCAAGCACACCCATATTATCTCGCCACTTATGTCTGGACATCGGCAGCCTACAAGACTGATTGGCAGGGCAGGGAGCCTTTGGCTTCCTTCTCCACCATGCTTTTTATTTGTTTGCACATCCTAAAAACATACAAATAGTAAAATAGTTCAACCATGGGATCCTGGATATGTTCCTTGTATTCCTGGGACAAGCAGGGCCATCTTTTCCATTGGGCACACTAGGCAGTCGCCCGGGGACCCCGCAAGTATTGGGTCCCCATGTGGTATATGTATATCCCAGGAATACAAGAAACATACCCAGTATTCCATGGTTGGTTTTGCTTATTTAACTGTTTATGTGTTTTTAGGATGTGCAAACAAATAAAAACCATGGTGGAGAAGTAAGCCAAAGGCTCCCTGCCCTGTCGAATAGTCTTGTAGGCTGCCGGCATGATATGGGTGTGCTTGGGGGTGTTTGAGGCATGGCCAAGTGCAATGACATGTATGTGGACAGGGCCCACTTCAGTGCTATGCCCAGGGGCCCATAATTCTGTTAAGATGGCTCTGGGGACAAGCATACCCCACCAGGGGCCCCTATACTTGCCTAGTGTGCCCAATAGAAAACATAACCCTGCCTTACCCAACGCACAGTGGCCACCACAGCTGGGTGAAATGGAAACAAACCCACAGCTGCGCCAGTTTTTGCAGTACACATGAGGTTTCCTCTATTCTGGGGGTCAGTGCAATTCCGATACTTTGGTTTTTTTTTAGTTCTCTTGCAGCCCTACTTTCTGGGACCGTAACTTTTTGGTTCTCCGTCTATGGACCTGCATGAGGGTGCGCTGTTTTTTTAGCAGACTGAAGTGGAACCATTTTCATTGGAACCATTTACGGACACCTGTGACATTTTCGCAACATATACCGTTTTGGACAGCACAGTAGTCCTTACTCCGTTTCACACTGGAACCCTTCAAAAGCCACAGACCGCCAAGTGGAAGCCGTCCCACCTCCACCTATAAAGCTCCAAACATCAATCCAATAGGCATCAGCACGGGTGTCCTTTATTCAAAAGCAGAATCCCAGTACATGTGACAGCAACGTTTCAAAGTCTTTGTCCAGCTAAACATACATGCAAAAAAGTTTTTGGGGAGGCAAAAAAAAAATGCAATTTTGGCGCCGGTTATATTTTCTGACAGCGCTCACCCTGCAGGATATAGAAGGTTATAGATTAATAGGTCGGACTTTACAGAGGCAGCGACATCAGTTATGTTTGATTCTTTATGGTTTTTCTTTTTTATTTGTACGATGGGAGAAGGGGGCGGGGTCAGAACTTTTACTTTTATTTTTTACTTTTCACTTGTATCTATAGAGTACTTGACCACTAGGGGGCGCGATCACTTGTCCACTGTTCTGCAATACTAATGTATAGCAGAACAGTGAGCAGTTACAACTTTCCTATTACACTGGCAGGGGGTAATGGGGCAGTAAGATGACAGGGAGTCATAGGGGCAGTAAGATGGTGGCCTGGTGGGTCTTCATTAGTCTCCCAGCTTCTGTGATTGCGACGATCCCTGTATAATTGCTCAGCTGCTTCAGTCACATTAACCACGGTCTCTAAGTAGTGAAACAGATCAGAGTCATCCCCACTGCTGAATGTTGATGCTAGTTCTAACTAAAAGCTCCTGTGCATCCTTTACTGACAGGCAGAGATAGGCGCCCTAGGCGTTCGCCCACCTCTGCCTACTCATCACTCCGGCCAGGGCCTGGACGACGGCTAGGTCAAGGTAGGCGATCGCCTAAGGCGCCACCTCATCCCAAGCACGAATAGGGCGGTGCAGAATTTTTCGTTGAGGGGAGGGGGGCCTTATTTGTCTAGGGCATCCGAATACCTTGTCCCAGTCCTGCCCTCGGCTTTGGTGACCACCACCTCGGTGCATGCAGGCAGCAGCAGACACACCACATGTGCAACTGCAGAGGGTCCACACCCAGATAAGCTGCATTGCAGCGCCCTTTCCTTGCCATATTGGCTTCTGCAGGTCACAATAAGTCCTATATCCATCCAAGGCTGCAGAAATCATCAAACCCCCAAAGAAAACTCCACTACCCATGGGCAGTGTGAACATGCACAGGCGCCCTCTATCCTAGATATGAGGAGCTGCAGCCTTTACATCCCATAGCAGTAAAGAAGGTTTGGTGGTGGCAGAACCAGCACCTGAGGGTCCCCCATTTAGATTGTTACCATAGGGCCCATCTCCCTTTGTAAAGTCCACAGCACAATGGTAATAAGTCATGTCCTGCTGCCCCCCCCCCCCCCAAAAAACACCCCCGGAATTTTTTTTTTTTTTTTTTTTTTTTTTTTTTTGTCCTGCTGCCGCCCTCCCCCACAACATGTGGAACCCCCCAGGAATGCCCTGACACAACACCCCCAGGAATGCCCTGACACAACACCCCCAGGAATGCCCTGACACAACACCCCCACACCACACAAACCAAGCCCCAAGCCAACCCCCAGCATCCCCTGACAACCTGCTGTATCCTAGAGAAGTATTCTCCAATCTGTGGCTACCCAGTTGTTGCAGCACTACATCTCCCAGCATGCCCTGACATCCTGCAGCTGGGAGTTATAGTTCTGCAGCAGCCGGGAGTTGTAGTTCTGCAGCAGCCGGAGAGCCACAGGTTTGGGCCCAGTGTATGTGCTGCAGATATACAGATATATATACACCTGCAGAGCCAGCAATCACTCTGACCTCAATGTCTTCGGTCCATGTAAGGAGAATCTCCTCTCTGTTCCCGTCTGAGCTCTGATTGCAGAAATAGATCCATAAATGACATTTTGTGGCTCCAGGAGACGCCTCTGATAAACTCCCATCTATTATAAAGTTCTGCTCTGCCCCCCCCCCTCCCCCCTCTTGCTCATAAAACGTGCAGAACTCTGTAATCACAGCAAGGAGGAAGAAAAGGTTAATATGATGACGCCTTTGTGCTGCTCTTCCTTGTTAGACATGGACACATTTATTTATTTTCTTCATTTCTATAGCGCCGTCATACTCCGCAGCGCTGTACAGAGATTGTCAGCAGTCACATCGATCCCTGTCCCCATTAGGGATCACAGTCTAAGTTCCAGATTAATCTATAAGGTGTTGGAGTGTGGGGAGAAACTAGAGAACATACAAATCCTGCAGCTGTTGGTGGGATGTCCTTGGTGGGATTTGAACCCAAGACCACAGAGCGCTACAAGGCAATGGTGCTAACCACTGAGCCATCATAATGCACTGTGCTGACCACTGAGCCATCATAAGGCACTGTGCTGACCACTAAACAACCTTGCTGCACTGTGCTGACCACTGAGCCACCGTACTGCACTGCGCTAACCACTGAGCCATCGCACTGCACTGTGCTAACCATTGAGCCACCGTACTGCACTGCGCTAACCACTGAGCCATCGCACTGCACTGTGCTAACCATTGAGAAACTGTGCTACACTGAGCTAACCACTGAGCCACCATACTGCACAGTGCTGATCAATGAGTGACCTTGCTACACTCTGCTAACCACTGAACCACCAAAGTGCAATGTGCTTACCGTTGAGAAACTGTGCTACACTGTGCTGACCACTGAGCAACCTGGCTACACTGTGCTGACCACTAAACTGCACTGTGCTAATCACTGAGCCACCATACTGCAATGTGCTAACCATTGAGCAACTGTGCTGTACTGTGCTAACCGCTGAGCCACCATGCTATACTGTGATAACTACTGAGCTGTACTGTGCTAACCACTGAGCCAACATACACAGATGAACAGCCAAGGGTGTTACTGTAGGGGCTGCAGTTCTAGAAGTCGGGTGTTACTGTAGGGGCTGCAGTTCTAGAAGTCGGGTGTTACTGTAGGGGCTGCAGTTCTAGAAGTCACACCTGCGCCCTGGCACCTGAGGGGTCCCAGTGGCACCACTGCCATATTGGTTAGAGCTGTGAGCTTCCTGACCCGACTGTTTGAGTAAATCCTTATATTCCCCATGAAATATCAACTCTGGGGACTCTTTTCCTAAAACCTCTCACTTTGTGTTGTTCCTCCTGGAAATGTAAATGGACTATCGGGTGTCACTTGTTAGCACTGACCGGACATTGTCAGGAGGACAGCACTCAGCTGTCAGTGTATGTATACCAGGAGGAATAACAGAGGACACACACGTCCCACCCTCCCAGGGCCGACCCTGATTTGTATTGCACTTCACATACAGTGATTAGAAAACACCTTTCCTCAATTTTCCCATAAGCTCCTAATTGTGGGGTGAAGGGAGGTAGGGGGTATTTTAAGCACCATAAGGCTCCATAGCAGAACACTTAAATGACTACTATGTGGGACATTCCTAGAAAAATATGGCATCACTTGGTAGGTTTCATAGCTTGCAACCTTATGCTTCTTTGCTTCTTACCTACGCAGCAGCGACCTCCTTCCAGAAACAGCGCCACCCTTGTCTATGGGCCACGTCAGGTATTGCAGCTCGGCCCTATTCAAGTGAGGACAAGATACAACCTACGTGCAGGAGCGGCTATTTCTGGAAGGAAGCAGTCATGTTTTTCTGTGCATCCTGGAACCTCGCTCTGCTACATAGTTTGCCTTGAAATACAAGTCACCTGTTCCTTGTATATCTCTAGAGGACATGAATTCTTTGTATGAGAAGTTACATTTGAGGTGTTTTGCTGCCCTCTGGTGGCAGAAAGGAGCACGAGCAGCTTGCAGGAGGCAGAAATATTAAAAATAATCTCCAGTCCACACAACCCCCAATACTGCTGTATTGACCGGGCGTTACGATGTGATGTCTGTGCTATATGTCCCAGTTTTTCTCACATAATCATCCCCAAGTGGGGGAGTAACGTGTTGAGCAGCAGGTTCCCTGCTCAGCTGATGAAGCTCCACAGACGGGAAAGAGAAAGCAGCAAAACGTTATTCCCACTCTAATAATCAAGTCAAACAATTACAATGTTCCAAATAGATTCTATATTAAGATGGACGTATATAGACCAGGAGCATCCTATAGACTGAACCCGTGTGGCTGCCGGCCAACAATGGTTAACTGGATCGCTAACTATGGCTATCAATACATAATACCGTCTACCCACAATATATACTCACCCATTACATATAGACACAGCAGCGGAAGCTTAAAGGGGTCGTCTCACTACAGGGATCGCTGCTTTTTATGTTAAAGATCTTGCAAAAACAAGTCACTTTGCAATATGTGTCCATTAACAGTGTCCTGCCTATTCCTAGATATCCCCTCTTGTATGGGCTGCATCAGCTCCTCAGGTGGCTATAGCTACAGACCTGTTCCATCTCTCCTGATAGGCTGCCAGCACTGGTTGCTATAGCTACAGACCTGTGTGATCTCTCCTTATAGGCTGCCAGCACTGGTCGCTATAGCTACAGACCTGTTCCATCTCTCCTGATAGGTTGCCAGCACTGGTCGCTATAGCTACAGACCTGTTCAATCTCTCCTGATAGGCTGCCAGCGCTGGTCGCTATAGCTACAGACCTGTTCTATCTCTCCTGATAGGCTGCCAGCGCTGGTCGCTATAGCTACAGACCTGTTCGATCTCTCATGATAGGATGGCAGCGCTGGTCGCTATAGCTACAGACCTGTTCTATCTCTCCTGATAGGGTGTCAGCTCTGGTAGCTTTAGCTACAGACCTGTTTCATCTCTCCTGATAGGCTGCCAGCACTGGTCGCTATAGCTACAGACCTGTTTCATCTCTCCTGATAGGCTGCCTGTGCTGGTCCCAATAGCTACAGACCTGTTCTATCTCTCCTGATAGTCTGCCAGCGCTGGTTGCGATAGCTACAGACCTGTTCGATCTCTCCTGATAGGCTGCCAGCACTGGTTGCTATAGCTACAGACCTGTTTGATCTCTCCTGATAGGCTGCCAGTGCTGGTCGCTATAGCTACAGACCTGTTCTATCTCTCCTGATAGGCTGCCAGCACTGGTCGCTATAGCTACAGACCTGTTTGATCTCTCCTGATAGGCTGCCAGCACTGGTCGCTATAGCTACAGACCTGTTCAATCTCTCCTGATAGGCTGCCAGCACTGATTGCTATAGCTACAGACCTGTCCGATCTCTGCTGATAGGCTGCCAGCACTGGTTGCTATAGCTACAGACCTGTCCGATCTCTGCTGATAGGCTGCCAGCTCTGGTTGCTATAGCTACAGACCTGTCCGATCTCTGCTGATAGGATGCCAGCACTGGTTGCTATAGCTAAAAGTTATAGCCAAAGTTGTCGTTATCACTGATAATACTATAATAATGGGATTTATGGTAGATGCTGTTATTGTCAATTTTATAATATAATTTAATATTAATTCTATAATATTTAATTGGCAATAAATGTTATATTATTTAGTTAGACATTAATTTTATATTAATTTTATATTTTTGGGAAGTTATTTAATATACTGTAGTTTTATAATTAACATCAGTAAGCACGGCCTGAGCTGTCAGGAATTCTGCGGAGTCTTTCCTACTTTTTTACTATGCGGCTAGGATAGAATTTGCGGCAGGATTACACCTACTATGCGCCAAATGTATGAACGGCAGAAGAACAGGTTCATACCTACTGGCACATTCTGCACTTCTTTAATGCTGTTTAGAACTGGTCGCCCCAGGTCTTCAGTGCAGGCCGGAAGAAGTCAGTAAACACTGAATTCAAAAATAAAACTGAGAAAACAGGACTGAGTTAAGATAAATGGATGTAGGGGGACAACCCCTTTTAAGCGGCACACTTAGACTATGCACTTTGTGAAGTTGATTGACTTTTTGATGGAATCTGAAATACAAAAGTTTTATGAACTGACAGAGTATCAGACTCACGATCGACTCATGCATAGATACTATGGCAAACCAAGCTCATAGCATAAATACAGTAACAGAGCCAAGCTCAGTTCAAAGATAGAGCAACAGAGCCAAGCTCTCAACAAATAATAAAACCAAACCATATATGAATGCAGTACTAGAATCAAGCTCAGTACCAGAGCAAAACTCAGCTCAGAGGTATAGCAACAGAGCCAAGCTTATAACATAAATACCAGTTCCAGACTCAGCATGTAAATACAGCACTAGAAACAAGCTCCGTACATACCGTAACAGAACCAAACTCAGTTCAAAGGTATAGCAACAGAGCCAAGCCTGTAACAAAAATACCAGTTCCAAACACAGCATTTAAATATAGCACCAGAACCAAGATTAGTACATTCTGTGCCAGAACCAAACTCAGTTCAGAGGTATGGTAACAAAGCCAAGCTTATAACATAAATACCGGAACCAACTTCAGTACTTAACTACAGAATTAGAACCAGGTTTAGTACATACAATACCATAACTCAGCTCAGTACATAAATATGGTACTAGAATCAAGTGCAATGGAAAGATATAATAATGGAACCAAGCCCAGTACAGAGACACAGTGATAGAACCAGGCTCACTGCAGAAGCACAATACCAGAATCCATCTCAGTATAAAGAGCCAAACTCATAACATGTATACCAGCACAAAGCTCAGTACATAAATGCGGTACTAGAATCAAGCTCAGTATATACAATACAGAGATTCAATGATAGAATGAAGCTCAATACTTAAAACCAATACTAGAATCAAGCGCAGTACATACAGTACCAGAATCAAGCTCAGTACATGAACACAGTACTAAAACCAAGTGCAGTACTAAGATCTAAGCTCAGTATAAAAATACAGTATAAATACGAAGCTTGGTATGTAGAGTTCTAGAATCAAGATCAGTACATAAATAAAGACACACTAATATAACAAAGCTCAGTACAAAAATACAGTGGTAGATCCAGGCACAATATCAGAATCAAGCTCATTACACTGGAATAACACTAGAACCAAGCTCTTCTCTTAAATACCAAAATCAAGATGAGTACATAAATATAGTGCTAAAACCAAGCTTATTACATACAGTACCAGATTCAAGCTCTGCATAATAATATATGAGAATCATACTATTATACAGAGTATTATAGTACTATAAAACTGCAATACAGAGTTACGATACCAGAATCAAGCTTAGTACATGAATACATTACAATAACCAAGTGCAATGAGGAGATTCAATCATAGTACCAAACTCAGTATGTAAATACAGTGCAAGATCCAAGCTCAGTACTTAAATATAAACCATGCTCAATACAAAAATTTACAGAACAACATGCAGTACAGAGTTACAATAACAGAACCAAGCTAAGTACAATAAAACAGTGATAGATACAGGCTCAGTACAGAGGTACAACTAAGAACATAAATACAGTACCAGAACCAAGCTCTATAAATAGGTATAGCACTAGAGCCAAGCTCAGTACACAGGTATAGTACCAGAGTCAAGCTTAGTACATAGGTATAGCATCATAGCCAATCCCAGTACACAGGTATAGCACCAGAGCCAAGCCCAGTACACAGGTATAGCACCAGAGCCAAGCTCAGTAAACAGGTATAGCACCAGAGCCAAGCTCAGTACACAGGTATAGCACCAGAGCCAAGCTCAGTACACAGGTATAGCACCAGAGCCAAGCCCACTACACAGGTATAGCACAAGAACCAAGCCCAGTACACAGGTATAGCACCAGAGCCAAGCCCGGTAAACAGGTATAGCACCAGAGACAAGCACAGTACACAGGTATAGCACCGGAGCAAAGCTCAGTACACAGGTATAGCACCAGAGCCAAGCTCAGTACACAGGTATAGCACCAGAGCCAAGCGCACGACACAGGTAGAGCACCAGAGCCAAGCTCAATACACAGGTATAGCACCAGAGCCAAGCCCACTACACAGGTATAGCACCAGAGCCAAGCACACGACACAGGTCTAGCACCAGAGCCAAGCCCACTACACAGGTATAGCACCAGAGCCAAGCTCGGTACACAGGTATAGCACCAGAATCAAGCTCAGTACACAAGTATAGCACCAGAGCCAAGCCCACTACACAGGTATAGCACCAGAGCCAAGCCCACTCCCCAGGTATAGCACCAGAGCCAAGCTCAGTACACAGGTACAGCACCAGAGCCAAGATCGGTACACAGGTATAGCACCAGAGTCAAGCCCACTACACAGGTATAGCACCAGAGCCAAGCTCGGTACACAGGTATAGCACCAGAGTCAAGCTCAGTACACAGGTATAGCACCAGAGCCAAGCCCACTACACAGGTATAGCACCAGAGCCAAGCTCACTACACAGGTATAGAACCTGAGCCAAGCTCTGTACACAGGTATAGCACCAGACTCAAGCTCAGTACACAGGTATAGCACCAGAGCCAAGCCCACTACACAGGTATAGCACCAGAGCCAAGCTCACTACACAGGTATAGCACCGGAGCCAAGCTCGGTACACAGGTATAGCACCGGAGCCAAGCTCGGTACACAGGTATAGCACCAGAGTCAAGCTCACTACACAGGTATAGCACCAGAGCCAAGCTCGGTACACAGGTATAGCACCAGAGCCAAGCTCAGTACACAGGTATAGCACCGGAGCCAAGCTCAGTACACAGGCATAGCACCAGAGCCAAACTCAGTACACAGATATAGCACCGGAGCCAAGCTCGGTACACAGGTATAGCACCAGAGCCAAGCCCAGTACACAGGTATAGCACCAGAGCCAAGCACAGAACACGGGAGTAGCGCCAGAGCCAAGCTCAGTACACAGGTATAGCACCAGAGCCAAGCCCAGTAAAACGGGTTATGCATCAGAGCCAAGCTCAGTACACAGCTATAGCACCAGAGTCAAGCTCTGTACACAGGTATAGCACCAGAGCCAAGCTCAGTACACAGGTATAGCACCAGAGCCAAGCTCAGTACACAGGTATAGCACCAGAGCCAAGCCCAGTACACAGGTATAGCACCAGAGCCAAGCTCAGTACACAGGTATAGCACCAGAGCCAAGCTCAGTACACGGTATAGCACCAAAGAGCCAAGCTCAGTACACAGGATAGCACTAGAGTCAAGCCCAGTACACAGGTATAGCATCCGAGCCAAGCTCAGTACACAGGTATAGCACCAGAGACAAGCCCAGTACACAGGTATAGCACCAGAGCCAAGCTCAGTACACAGGTGTAGCACCAGAGCCAAGCTCAGTACACAGGTAAAGCACCCGAGCCAAGCTCAGTACACAGGTGTAGCACCAGAGCCAAGCTCAGTACACAGGTATAGCACCAGAGCCAAGACCAGTACACAGGTATAGCATCAAAGACAAGCTCAGTACACAGGTGTAGCACCAGAGCAAAGCCCAGTACACAGGTAAAGCACCAGAGACAAGCCCAGTACACAGGTATAGCACCAGAGCCAAGCTCAGTACACAGGTATAGCACCAGAGCCAAGCCCAGTACACAGGTATAGCAACAGAGCCAAGCTCAGTACACAGGTATAGCACCAGAGTCAAGCCCAGTACACACGTATAGCATCAGAGCCAAGCTCAGTACACAGGTGTAGCACCAGAGCCAAGCTCAGTACAAAAGGGTGTAGCACCAGGCCAAGCTCAGTACACAGGTATTGCATCAAGCCAAGTCAGTACACAGGTATAGCACCAGAGTCAAGCCCAGTACACAGGTATAGCACCAGAGCCAAGCTCGGTACACAGGTATAGCACCAGAGCCAAGCTCAGTACACAGGTATAGCACCAGAGCCAAGCTCAGTACACAGGTATAGCACCAGAGCCAAGCTCAGTACACAGGTATAGCACCAGAGCCAAGCTCAGTACACAGGTATAGCACCAGAGCCAAGCCCAGTACACAGGTATAGCACCAGAGCCAAGCTCAGTACACAGGTATAGCACCAGAGCCAAGCTCAGTACACGGTATATCACCAGACCCCAGCTCAGTACACAGGTGTTGCACCAGAGCCAAGCCCAGTACACAGGTATAGCACCAGAGCCAAGCTCAGTACACAGGTATAGCACCAGAGCCAAGCTCAGTACACCGTATAGCACCAGAGCCAAGCCCAGTACACAGGTATAGCATCAGAGCCAAGCTCAGTACACAGGTATAGCACCAGAGTCAAGCCCAGTACACAAGTATAGCAAAAGAGTCACACTCATAACATAGATACCAGAACCAAGCTCAGCACGTAAATATAGTACTAGAACGAAGCTCACTACAGAGATACAATGATAGATTCTGGCTCAATACATAGGTATAATATAATTAATAAGCTCAGGACGTAAATACAGTACCAGCACCCAGATCATTGCACAGATATAGCACCAGAGTTAAGCTCAGAGCATAAATACCAGATCCAAGCTCAGTTCAAAATATGGTACTGGAACCAAGCTTAGTACATACAGTACCCAAACCAATTTCAGGACCATGCCACGACACAGTTCAGTACAGAGGTACGGTGATGGAACCAAGCAGCTTGGGTCATGGTTACAGTGCCATACACTACGTGGAAATCCCTAAAGAAGCATTTATGCTATCTATCATACATGAAAAAACTTTGAGACTCTCGGTTCACATATTTTGATCAAAAGATGTTTAAGCTGCCCACGACTTTCAACGTGATCTCAAAATCGGGCAGTCCTATACTATCTTTACCTCGCTGGAGGTCGGTTGACCCAGCGAGAGGCCTGATTGGCTCGATTGAGAGGTAAAGATAGGATAGGACTGCCCGATTTTGAGATCACGTTGAAAGTCGTGGGCAGCTTAAACATCTTTTGATCAAAATATGTGAACGAGAGTCTCAAAGTTTTTCATGTATGATAGATAGCATAAAATGCTTCTTTAGGGATTTCCACGTAGTGTATTGCCCTTTTTGCAGAAATGTGCCGCTGGTGGTGGTCTGTGTGTGATAATTTAAATTACATGTGTGCCGCAGCCCTGCCAGTGGCACCCAGGTTTGCATACGTTTTTTCAGAAATGTTTTTGTGTGCAGAAACATACGTTATACTCGGTGTACATTGATTTTAACCTATATGGGGAGGAAGGGGTGCTTCCATTTTGGGTTTCTGTCCCCGCCCATCTCACAGGCTGTCATAAGAAGGGCAGCTTTGCAGGTTGGGTGTTTTTTATTTTTTTCTCTCTGAATAATGGAGGTCGGTTGACCCAGCGGGAGGCCTGATTGGCTCGATTGAGAGGTAAAGATAGGATAGGACTGCCCGATTTTGAGATCACGTTGAAAGTCGTGGGCAGCTTAAACATCTTTTGATCAAAATATGGTTACAGTGCCAGCACAAATACAGCTCGGTGCAGAGATCATTTGCAAATTCAGGTTAACCCACTGCCGTATAGTTTTGTACAGTGTGAAACTCAAGCTCCCAGCATGGTGCAAACATAGTAAACATATGCTGGGGATTGCACTGACTGCAATCCTCTCCAGTCAGAGGCAGAATACACATTGACATCCAGTGACTCACAGGTGATCTCTTCCTTGATAGGAGTCTCTCTGCTTTTCTTCTCCCTTCAGCCCAGACCCTCATGTTGACTTCTCTTTGCCTTGTTTCTGCAGAGTTTACTGCCCACATGTCTTTGACTTCTTGCTTTCCAGCACTCTCCTGTACTTACACAAAATCCTTATTGTGCCACCCAGTGCCCATGAATATAGAACACTATGCCCCTTACTATTATGTAGCTCAAAAAGAGGTAACGCTCCTCATTAGGGAAGACCCTATATAGGTGTGTGGAGACTTATACACTTTTAGTTGCTCCACTGAAATTTAAATGTATTCTTAAAGGTTTATGGGAAATGAGTTAGGACTCTGAAGCACCACCTATTGGATGTAGCACTCAAGACACATCTGACTCCCTGAGTCTCGCAATGTGACTGGGATTAATGCCATACCAGATATTCATCTGCAGACAGCTGTTTAGGGTGTTTTCCCCAAATCAGTGTAGAGTAGGATGAAGGCTGACTGGGCGAGAGACAATAGATCAGGGTTCTCAAACTGCGGCCCTCCAGCTGTTGGGAAACTACAACTCCCATCATGCCCACTGTTATAGATTATATAAATGCATGATGGGAGTTGTAGTTTCCCAACAACTGGAGAGCCGCAGTTTGAGACCCCTGATCTATTGTCTCTCGCCCAGTCAGCCTTCATCCTACTCTACACTGATTTGGGGAAAACACCCTGAACAGCTGTCTGCAGATGAATATCTGGTATGGCATTAATCCCAGTCACATCAAGTTTGAGACCCCTGCTATAGATGCAGCTCAAAAGGTGTGATGTTTCTCAGAGAGAACACTTCATCTATTAGGAAGCACTGTAGAGTCCTAAAACACTGTTTGGTTCAGCACCTCCAAAAAAACTTTAAATGTGGGTGCACGCTGTGATGGCTGTAATCTAAATACACATAATATCAGCAGCACACAAAATTAGAATACGTTGGAAAAAAAAAACTGCTTTAAAAAAAAACGAACGTTTTATGAGGTTCTTAGTTCACAATTTTGTGCAAAATTGCTTAAGCCCACCTCCGACTTCAACGAGACCTCAAATGCAGGTGGGTCCTACACTACGTTGCACTAACGCTATATTTCTCTGTGGTCCATCCAGACCTACCTTTTAGAATGTGAAGGCACCAGCTACTAAATACACTGCACTGATTGAAAAGTCTGTGTAGATGGGTGGAGTGCTAAAAACCAAGATGGAGGCAGCCAGTCCCCCTATATACAATCCAAAAACAATTTTGGTTTCACACCTCCAAAAAACTTTAAATGTGGGTGCACGCTGTGATGGCTGTAATCTAAATACACATAACAATATCAGCAGCACACAAAATTAGAATACGTTGAAAAAAAAAAACTTTCTGCTTTCTGCCTTCACATTCTAAAAGGTAGGTCTGGATGGACCGCAGAGAAATATAGCGTTAGTGCAACGTAGTGTAGGACCCACCTGCATTTGAGGTCTCGTTGAAGTCGGAGGTGGGCTTAAGCAATTTTGCGCAAAAGTGTGGACTAAGAACCTCATAAAAGTTTCGTGTTTTTTTAAAGCAGAAAGTTTTTTGTTTTTCAACGTATTCAATTTTTTTTGTGAATTTTTATTACAAGTCCTCCTATTTTCCCAAGGCATTTGTTTTATTTAAATTTTTCATGGAGCACTAATGGTAAAATAAAATTTACAACCTAAATGGGTGCTCCCCCTTTAATGAAAAAATACCTTTTGTTTTTAAAGGGGTTAAATGAAGGTTAAATCGGGTTTTTAAATAGTGCGTTAAGGTTAAGTGTTATACAAAAAAATTTCCTTTTAGTGTTTTATAGATAAGAACGTAGAGTCTAATTTTTCCCTTTGGGCAAAATAGTAAATATAGGCCAGAAGTCCTCTCTTTTCTCTTGTGAGATTCCCATTTTTTTGGAGACTATTTGACCTTTTAATAATGCCACACCTTGTGCCCCCTGAAGTATTGCCATATCCGGTGTCCCTCTGTGTAAATTTTGACACATTGTTACTTCAATAAATAGTGTCCCACACTGTGTTCTCTATAGAAAATACATAAAAAGTATTTTTCCCATGTAGATAGTCCTTAAAAAGTTTTGTGGCCCCTTTAGGTTGTGCCTGACAGTCTGCACCCCTTGAGGAAACTGCCTAAAAAAAGTGTATGCGCCATGTAGAGAGTGCCTGAAAAGAGTGTGCTTCCTGTAGACAGTGCTTAAAAAGTCCATGCCTCCTGGAGATAGTGCCTGAAAGGTCTTTGCCCACTAAGGAGAGTGGCTGAAAAGTCTGTGCCCCCTGAAAATTAAGTGACAAAGAGTTCCCCCTAAATAAGTATACTGTACAAGTAAAATATACTCACTACCTTTAAAGGGGTTTTATCATTACAAAGATCATGTCTCAGATTATGGGGACAGTAAAAATAAGCACTTTTGTAATTGGGCTGCTTACCTCTTTCACTTGGTTTGCAGATATCAGCTTCGCGTAAATTGTTTCTATTTTGCTGTTGCTGGTCGGGAAAGCCCCGGGTCGATTCTGGGACCCTAGACACCCCCCCTGCATGTGATTGGCTGCTGAATTTTATTTAGGGGTGTTGGGGTAAAGCCCCTAACAGGAAACGTCAGGCCACGCCCCCTGCGCTGTGATTTGGTGCCTGCACACTGTGTTTACTCCCCTCTGAGCTGTTAAAATCGTAGTGAAACAGAGTCTGCGGGGTCAAAGTACATCTCAGCTCAAAGGGGGGGGACTGGCAATTAAAAGTGTTTAAAGGCTTTTGCCAAGAGGTTGATCACCTCCTCAAGGGTTTGTCCTTAAGCTGCTACTTTGAAAAGAGGGGGTTCTTTTTTCCTAGATTGAATCAAGCCCCCCCTCCTTATGAACATCATCGTAGTGTAAACAAAAGGATTTAACACTGTATCGTATGAGTGCTTGTGAAATGCAGTGCAAGGTGATCACTTGGAAACAGAGGTTTAGAGTTTTAAGTCCCCCGTTTTTTTTTTTTTTTTTTATAAATTTTTCACAATGTAAAGATATGAAAAATATGTTTAACTCTATAATTTTATATATTATATATAATATTATATTATAAATATAATAACACACAAAAAGAAAGTCCCCCATTATGCCCATCCTCCAGTCACACCCAAACACTTTCCAAATATGTGAACAATGCATTACTCTCGGGGATAAGACATATAGAGGGGAGCATGTATGGCTAAATTTATATAGAGTTTACAAATATTTTTGGTCTCTCCTAGTGTAAATTTTGGGGAGGAAAAAAAAAAAAACCCTTTGAGGGGGAAAAAAACTCCAAACCCTTCTTTTAAAAACAACACTCTACCATTACAAAACCCTCAGAAGTAGTTTTCAGGGGTTTAACAGGTTCTTCCCAAACTGATTTTCCCTTTTTCCTCCTCCCCCCCACTGCTTTCACTTATATCACTGACAGCAAGCAGAGATCTTTACTTGAAGCTGACATTTGTCCTTGTAGTTGAGTAAAGGTCTCTGCCTGTTGTCAGTACAATTTGGTTGAATACCACTAGAACAGAAGTTAAAGCTGCTGGCTTTCACTGTGTAAAATAAGAGATATAATAGATATGACAGGTGCTTGCTGCAGCTTGTGGAGCCTCAAGGCTGCAGACATAAGCATGCAGGAGGCTACAGAGCTGTTATATCCAGACAACCCTCTGCATCCCTGCTTCAAAACAAAATGATGATGTCACAGTTCTTCAGTGAGGAGACACGCCTCCTGGGAGGGGAGACACGCCTCCTGGGCGGGAGACATGCTCTGGAGGGAGACACACCCCTGGGAGGGGAGACACCCTCCGGGGGGAGACACGCCCCTGGATTTCAAACTCAATCTGAGAAAATTAGCAGAACAGCACGAGCAGCTCAAATGATAAATCCCCTTTAAGATGCTAGACTGGCCTCTTCTGCCAGTACTGACCAATGAGGAACTATACCGTCACCTGGTTGGGAAAGGACTGCAGAACTTGGCTTCCTCTATGGCAATCAAAGTTTCTGGATCCTAAGGGCCACATGTATGAAAACTGTCCATGTCTAAAACTCACTTTGTTGCCCATAGAATGCAATCAGAGCGCCCCTTTTATTTCACATAGTGCTCTGGAAAAATGAAAGGGGTGCTCTGAAATTTAGACCTAGACAGTTTTCATACATGTGGCCCGAAAAGTAGCTCCCGGTACTCAGATACCCCCTGGAATTAGGTGCAGCCAAATTGTTAACTCAGGAGTTGCTGCAAACAATAATATGAAATGTAAAAGTAGAAGAGACGACATGAATGATGGCAACACAGGCGGTGTCCATAATGGATAAGACTAGCAACAAAATGCATACAAACAGATGATAAGCAGCAACAAACAAGAACAGATCCTAACTTTCCCTAAATCTGTCCCTAGATCTGTCCTCAGCACTGACCTTAAAGGGGTTGTCTCACTACATTGATTCATCTCACCTCAGTCCTGTTTTCTTGGTTTTATTTGAATTTGGGCGTGTTTTTCTGGCTTCCCCCAGGCTGCAGTAGAAGCCCGGTCTGTACTATACAACCTGCTGCAGCCCATCAAGAGATAGAACAGGTCTGTAGCTCATAGCAACCAGTTAGGGGCCTATCAGGAAGATCCACAGGTCCTGTCTATGGCAAATCCAGCGTCTGGCAGCCTATCAGAGAGATGGAAACAGGTCTGTAGCTATAGCGACCAGTGCTGCAGCCTATCAGGAGAGAGTGAACAGGTCTGTACTATAGCAACAGTGCTGGAGCCTATCAGGAAAGATTGAAAAGGTCTGTATCTATAGCAATCAGCACTGGCAGCCTATCAGGAGAGATGGAACAGGTCTGTAGCTATAGCGACCAGTGCTTGCAGCCTATCAGGAGAGAGTGAACAGGTCTGTAGCTATAGCAACCAGTGCTGGCAGCCTATCAGGAAAGATTGAAAAGGTCTGTATCTATAGCAATCAGCACTGGCAGCCTATCAGGAGAGATTAAACAGGTCTGTAGCTATAGCGACCTGAGGAGCTGATGCAGTCCATACAAGAGGGGATATCTCAGAAAAGGTAAGATATTGTTAACGGACACATATTGCAAAGTGCCTTGTTTTTGCAAGATCTTTAACATAAAAAGCAGCGATCCCTGTAGTGAGACAACCCCTTTAACACCACACACAACTGACCTGCTCTGTTCTTTAAAAAATATTCCTAAAGAAAACCCTAAGCTACAACTGACCCTAAAACAAGCAGGAGGATGTCAAAAACCAGATAGGAACTATTGCTGAACACAAAAAGATACGAATCCTGACAAGTAACTGAAATTGCCACAAGATACAGGATCACCCCAAATATAGGGACAGAGGAACAAGATACAAATAATAAAAATAACATTAATAATTATGTAGCTGAATAAAACCTCTCGATCCAGTCTGATCGGAATTTCGGGATCAGGAATAAAATATTCCTTTAGGGCAGATGGGTTTTTGTCCTTACGATTTCCAAAGTCTTCATCATTGGGAGGAAACAAAACTTAAAAATCTCCTTTACCCCTCCCCTCGTCCATTGGACCTAATGGACATATGTTGTTTTTTTAAACAGACTATGTAACTATTTGAGACAAGACTGAAGGAACTGAGCAAATATTAGATGACAAACATACTACGACTTCAGGGATAAACATACAGACTACAACCAACTAGACAAGACTAAACTAGACTAGGTATACAATATTCAAGCAGCTGGATATCTAGTTATAGAATAATAACAAGCAACTAGACAAAACCTCGCAGAGGAAACGCTATAATCAGAACCGTGCTCCGAAAATCAGAGAACTTAGTAGAAAGACTAAGAATTAGCAACTCCCCCTCAAAAAAGCCCTGGCTGCGCAGCACTGTCAGCTGATCGGCCCTGATAAATCAGATGTGAAACAGTGGCTGAGCTCTGCCCCAAAACAGAGGTAGAAGATAAAATAGCAAGAACGTTCCTGCAGCAGCGCAATGACCTCATCACCACCCACATCGTGGGAAAGGCACTGAATGGCGGAGCAGGAAGCCAATGGTTCCCTTGCTCTGCTAGTTCTAGTTCTGCTCTACGAATGTATCTCTGCCCTAAGGATGGTGGTATCATTCTGTGCAAAGAGGAACTGGGTTGGGCTCTCCACAGATATGCAAAGTGGCTGTAATTTGTAGAATTGGTGCGAGATGTGGGATGTGCAAAGTGATAGTCACGTAGCAAGAGCAGCTTCTGTTATAGAGGCAACTTGGCATTGTGCAGCACTAATCATCCGTGTGCCATATAACTGGGCACTGTAGTATACGATCCATATGGGCAGTATATGGCATACTTCATTGATAAGGGCTCTGTATACACAATACAATGAATGAAATAAGTATTTGACCCCTTGCTGATTGTGTAAGTTTGCCCACTTACAAAGACTTGAACAGTCTATCATTTTAAGGGCAGGTTAATTTTAACATTGAGAGAAAGAATATCCAAAATAAAATCCCATTGTATAAATTATATACATGTATTTGCATTTTGCAGTGAGAATTAAGGATTTGATCCCTCTGGCAAACAAGACTTAATACTTGGTGGCAAAACCCTTATTGGCAAGCACAGCAGTCAGACGTTTTTTGTAGTTGATGATGAGGTTTGCGCACATGTCAAGGGGAATTTTGCTCCACTCCTCTTTGCAGATCATCTTTAAACCATTAAGATTTTAAGGCTGTCGCTTGGCAACTCGGAGCTTCACCTCCCTCCATAAGTTTCCTATGGGATGAAGGTCTGGAGACTGGCTAGGCCACTCCATGACCTTAATGTGCTTCATTTTGAGCCGCTCCTTTGTTACCTTGGCTGTTTGTCAGTGGGCAAATGTACACACACAGCAGTCAGATGTTTTTTGTAGTTGATGATAAGGTTTGTGCACATGTCAGGAGGAATTTTGCTCCATTCCTCTGTGCAGATCATCTCCAGATTATTAAGATTTTAAGGCTGTCGCTTGGCAACTCCCGGGGCTTCAACTCCCTCCATAAGTTTTCTATGGGTGAAGGTCTGGAGACTGGCTAGGCCACTCCATGACCTTAATGTGCTTCATTTTGAGACACTCCTTTGGACCCTTGGTTGTTTGTCATTGGGCAAACGTACACGATCAGCAAGGGATCAAATACTTATTTTCTTCACTGTATATCTGGGCACTATATGGTAATGTTTATCTGGGCACAGTTTTCCCTGTTCATCCTGGCACTGCAAATGGTGCCTGGGAAAAATTCAAATCCCTGGTTCTGACTTGGTGCCCAACCCAGCTGGGTGACATGGGGAAAAAAAACCAAAATAATCGCACCATCTGTTTCTGGAGGTGCAGTATAAATAACAATATATTCTTTGGTTCAGTACGATTCTAATGATTTTTCTGGGGGGATTTGCCTTGCAGCACCTTATCCTTATACCAATAACTGTCTGCTTTTTCCATCTATGGACCTATGTTTTCACCTCTGCCTTCCCTTACACTCTTCTCATTTGAGGTGCACACTGTCCGCATCTATGCCCCTTCCAACCTTCAAGTGGCTGTTGTCTACCGACCACCAGGCCCTGTCACCGCCTTCCTTGACCACTTTGCTTCCTGGCTCGTCCATTTTCTATCCAGTGACGTTCCTACTATTATCATGGGAGACTTCAATATCCCAATTGACACCCCCCCCCCCCTCCGCTCTGCTTCTAACAAACTCCTTTCACTCTGTTCTTCCTTTGATCTCTCCCAGTGGACCTCTGGAGCCACTCACAAAGATGGACACACACTGGACCTCATCTTCACCCGCCTCTGCCCTCTATCTGACTTCTAAAACTCACCCAACCCCTTATCTGACCACAATCTGCTCACCTTCTCCACCATCTCCACCCCCACCAGCTCCTCCTGTCCCACATCTAGTGCACCCCCGCAGGAACTTACAAAACCTCAACCCTCGCACTCTCTCTGATTCTCTTACACCTCTTTCTACCATATCCTCATTTAGTAACCCAGACGCAGCCACCACTTTCTACAACCATACAATCACCACCATCCTCGACTCAGTCGCTCCTCTCACACACAACAGAACCCGCAAAATCAACAGACAACCCTGGCACACAGCCTCCACCAAACAGCTGAGGCGAGCTTCCAGAGCTGCAGGACGCCGCTGGAAGAAAACCCGCTCCACCGACGACTTTGCCTCATACAAACAATCACTACATACATTTAAATCTGCACTCACCCTAGCCAAACAGGACTACTTCACCAATCTCATATCCTCTCTGTCTCATAACCCCAGGCAACTTTTCAACACCTTTAACTCTCTCCTCCGCCCGCCAGCACCTCCCCCCACCCTCTCTCCTTTCAGCAGACGACTTTGCGATTCACTTCCTACACAAGATTAACCTTATCAGAGAAAGCTTCAGCCCCCAGTCCCAGCGCCTTCCTCTATATCTGCACAATGCTCTTCCCCCTTAACTTGTTTTCCCACTCTTACACATGATGATCTTTCCTCTTTTACTGTCCAAATCCAACCTCACCACCTGTAATCTTGACCCACTGCCATCACACCTTATCCCAGACCTTAGTGCTACTTTCATCCCAGCCCTCACCCATCTTTTCAACTTATCGCTCACATCTGGCATCTTCCCTTCCTCCTTTAAACATGCTACCATCACTCCCATCCTTAAAAAACAACCCTTGACCCCTCTTCTCTGTCCAACTATCGCCCCATCTCACGGCTCCCTTTTGCCTCCAAACTCCTCGAGCTTCACGTCTATCTTCAGCTTTCCTCCCACCTCTCTTCTTGACCCACTACAATCTGGTTTTCTACCCCACCACTCTATCGAAACCCCCTAACCAAAGTCACCAATGACCTAGCAACTGCTAAAGCCTCTCACCACTACTCTGTGCTCCTCCTCTTAGACCTGTCCTCTGCATTCTCCACTACTCTGTGCTCCTCCTCCTAGACCTGTCCCCTGCCTTCTCCACTACTCTGTGCTCCTCCTCTTGGACCTGTCCTCTGCCTTTGACAATGTCGACCATTCCCTCCTGCTACAAATCCTCTCCTCCCTCGGCATCACGGACTTGGGTCTTTTCCCCGGATCTCCTCGTACCTCACTGATCGGACTTTCAGCGTCTCTCATTCTCGCTCCACCTCCCCCCCCGGCCACTCTCTGTTGGTGTCCCCCAAGGGTCAGTCCTGGGTCCACTACTCTTCTCTATCTACACCCTTGGCCTCGGTCAGCTCATAGCCTCACATGGCTTTCATTACCACCTGTATGCTGACGATACCCAACTCTACATCTCCGGCCCAGATGTCACTTCTCTACTCTCCCGGATCCCTGACTGTCTGTCCTCCATTTCCTCCTTCTTCTCATCACGTCTCCTAAAACTAAATGTGGAGAAAACAGAACTCATCATCTTTCCGCCGTCCCCCTCCATCCCTCCACCTGATCTCTCTATCACTGTCAATGGCTGCACACTCTCACCTGTTCCGCAAGTCCGCTGTCTTGGGGTAATCCTAGACTCTGCTTTATCTTTCAAACCACACATCCAAACCCTCACCTCTGCCTGCCGCCTCCACCTGAAAAACATCTCTCGCATCCGCTCATTCCTCAACTTCGACACCACAAAAATGCTGGTCCCTGCCCTTGTCATCTCCCGCCTAGACTACTGCAACATCCTTCTCAGTGGCCTCCCAGCTAGCACCCTCGCTCCCCTCCAAATCCATCCTTAACTCTGCTGCCCATCTTATCCACCTCTCTCCTCGCTACTCCTCTGCCTCTCCCCTCTGCCAATCCCTTCACTGGCTACCAATAGCTCAGCGAATTCATTTCAAGGTGCTAACCCTGACCTACAAGGCTCTCCATAACCTCCCCCTCCATACATCTCTGCCCAAATCTCCAGATATCTCCCCTCATGCAATCTCCGCTCCTCACAGGGCCTTCTTGTCTGTTCTCCTCTTATCAGCTCCTCACATAACCGTTCTCCAAGAACTTCCTCGCGCTTCCCCCACACTTTTGGAATGCACTGCCCCAACACATCAGACTCTCCCCCTCCTCACCAGCTTCAAAAGCAACCTGAAAACCCATTTCTTCAGGCTTGCCTATAACCTACAATAACCCTGCTGCCACTGTACTACCCCACAAACATGTCTGCCCCTCTGCTCCTGTCTCTTCCCTCCTCCTTGTAGATTGTAAGCCTTTCCCGGGCAGGGTCCTCTCTCCCTCGTACCAGTTATATGTCATTCATTGTCATTATTGTACTCACTTGAACATATCATGTATGTGACCCCCCCCCCCTAAAATGTACAGCGCCATGTAATAAATGGCTCATTAAAATAAATTTTAATAATAATAATAATGTGAGGGCTCGTTGTTTTTTGCGGACTGATGTGCGGTTTTCATTGGCACCATTTTCAGATACCTGCGATTTCATGATCACTTTTTATCAAATTTTTTGGGGAGGCACAGTGACCAACCCCCCACCCCCCCTCAAAAAAAAAAAAAATTGGCACTAGTTATTTGTTTTATGCCATTTACCATGTGGAATATATAAGGTGATCTATGAATACGTCGGACTGTGACAGATGCGGTGATAACATTCGTGTTCAATTTTTTTTTATTGTTTTTCTTTTTCTATTTGGAATTGGAAGTGTTTCAGACTCATAATATACAGTACATAGTATTTTTTTTACCTTAAACTTTTTCAATTATAATTAGGGGGCGTGATCACTTGTAAACTGTTCTGCAACACTAATGTATAGCAGAACAGTGTGTAGTTTCAGTTGTATTGTTACACAGGGGGAAATAAGGACAGTAAGATGGCGGCTGGGGGGCTTCATTGGGCTCTCGGCTGTCGCGGCTGCTGGTCGACACCCTGCAATTGCGTTGCAAGGGAGGAATATTGGTATAAGTGCTTGGTTGCTGCGGTTGCCTTTACTGCGGCATCTGAGTAGTTAACCCTCCGGGATTGGACTTATTTTCGCCCCTGACTGCTGAAGTTAAGTCCTGGGTGTCACTAACAGATCCTATGCCTCCTCCATACTTGCGGTCCCTGACGTCCCAGCCCGGGCGATGCTTATCTGTGCATGGTATGAAATGCGTTTATCTGGGCGCCTATGGCAGTAATAGCGCTAATGGCCATTAACAAGGGCCAACCACAGGTGGAAAGAAATACAACAGAGACCACTGATAGAACGCGCAAAGTTATATGATACTTAGTAGAGGTATTTGGAGAGGGACGGGGATTGGTCAGGGGCAGAATGGACTAATAGATTATAATACAAAATTTATTTGGTTTTCACGTTAATATTAAATAATGTTTTTTGATTTGGCCACAGAACAAGTCTCAATACATTTAAATGAGTGGCAGAGGCGTCCTGCACCCCCTCCACTAATGAGCGGGAAGTAAAACATGTTAAGGCAAAGCCTGAGGACATCATGTTAGTGCACGACGGGATTATCACCCTCCAGAAATAGAGGAGGAGGAACTCGCCAGGATTTTGGAAACTGTTTGGCCGCGGGAATCTGTTTTTCTCTACTTGTTCTGATGATTTAACAAGATCCTATTAAAATATTATGTTACCCAGAGACTCATCCTGATACCTGAGAAGAAGTAACGCCCTGTATAATGACTGCACCCAATCTATCACTGAAAGAGGATGTAGTGAAATATGACTGCCCAAAGGAAGCAGTATTATAGTAGTTATATTCTTGTACATAGAAGGCAGTATTATAGTAGTTATATTCTTGTACATAGAGGGCAGTATTATAGTAGTTATATTCTTGTACATAGGGGCAGTATTATAGTAGTTATATTCTTGTATAGGGGGCAGTAAATTTTAGTAGTTATATTCTATGTACATAGGAGCAGTATTATAGTTGTTATATTCTTGTACATAGTGAGCAGTATTATAGTATTCTATTCTTGTACATAGTAGCAGTATTATAGTAGTTATATTCTGTGCATAGGAGGCAGTATTATAGTAGGTTATATTCTTGTACATAGGGCAGTATTAAAGTAGTAGATACTTGTACATAGAGGGCAGTATTATAGTATTTAGTATTCACATGTACATAGGGGACAGTATTATAGTATATATATTTCTTGTACATAGGGAGGCAGTATTATAAGTATTATAATTCTTGTACAATAGTGGGGGCAAGTGATAATAGTAATTTTATATCTTGTACAACAGGGGGCAGAATTATAGTAGTAATATACTTGTACCTAGGAGGACAGCATTATAGTAGTTAAATCATGATAACATAGGTGCAGCATTAAAGTAGTTATATTCTTATACAAAGAGGCAATATTAAAGTAGTTATATTCTTGTACATCGGGGCAGTATCATAGTAGCTATATTCTTTGATACAAAGGGAGAGAATTATAGTAGTTAATAATTCTGTGTAACATATGGGCAGCAATATAGTAGATATTATTCTGTACATAGGGGCAGTATAATAGTAGTTCATATTCTGATCATAGGGAGCAGAATTATAGTAGTTATAATCATTAGTACATAGGCGGGTCAGCATAATAGTAGTTAAAATCTTGTACATAGGGCAGTATAAAGTATATATTTTCTTGTACCTAGGGGACAGTACATTATAGTAGTTATACTTCTTGTACATAAGCAGTATTATAGTAGTTATATTCTTGAACATAGAGTGCAGTAATTATAGAATTATATTCTTGTAACATATGGATCATATTATAAGTAGTTATATTCTTGTACATAGAGAAGTATAATAGTAAGTATATACCTTGTACATAAGGGGCAGCATTATAGTTATATTCTTGTACATAGGGTGCAGTATTATAGTAGTTATATTCTTGTACATAGTAACTAGATCACTGCAAAATGAAACAAGGAGCAGAGAGAAGTGCACCTCGTGCACATAAACTTTTGTATGAAGTTTAAAAATTCTGGTGTATTAGTCTCTCACCTGGACGAGTTGTGCAATGTAAATGAAAAAACTTTGAGACTCTCGGTTCACATATTTTGATCAAAAGATGTTTAAGCTGCCCACGACTTTCAACGTGATCTCAAAATCGGCATCCTATCCTATCTTATACCTCTCAATCGAGCCAATCAGCCTCTCGCTGGTCAACCGACCTCCATTATTCAAGAGAAAAACAAAAACAAAACCCAACCATGCAAGCTGCCCTTCATATGACAGCCAGTGAGAGTGGGCGGGGACAGAACCCAAAATGGAAGCACCCCTTCCTTTCCCAAATATAGGTTAAAATCAATGTACACCAAGTATAACGTATGTGTTTCCTGCACACAAAACCATTTCTGAAAAACGTATGCAAACCGGTGCCACAAGCAGGTCAGCGTGCACAATGTAATATAACATATACACACACAGACCCGCCGCCATGGCACACTACTGCAAAAAGCCATAAACCAACATATAACTTAATGGCACAACCACATTTAAGCGTTTGTAGAAAATTGACGATTCCCCGAGATCAAAGCCTAGCAGCCAAAACTCCAAGTCAGGCGTTGAGCCACCACAGATTCACGGTGGCTCCGGCACAATAAAAATTCACTGTGTCATTCACTCCACATCATAGGCCAAGCAGGAAAACTCAGTAAGAAAACTTTTGGTGTAGCGCTCAAGGCGATGGGTAGATTATAATAAAAAATAAGGACGAGACACTAGGCATCTAGCCAATAAATATTCTCTTTAATGTCCAAATATAACAGCAGAACACAAGACGCGTTTCCCAAAGGATCATACCTTGCTCATCAGTTGCGAATCTGTTCACACGCATGGATTGTCCTTGTATATATAAAGTTTAACAATCACTCAATAAAACATAAAAAAATTTATAACAAGAATCAAACCTGAAAAAAAAAAAAAAAATATTTTTTGTTGACAACATAAAATAACAACGTGTACAAAATATAATAAATTTAAAACAATTTTTAAGAAAAAAGAAAAATGAACCTTAATCCTCTGAAATAAAAACGATTCTAAAAGGATACATTAGAATGTACGTGCATTACCGAGGACACTATGGAGAGCATTGTCCTGATTACCAATAAGTAGAAATCAATATTTAGATCACTCAAAGTTCACATATTTGGTTACTCTGAAAAACCAGCAGGGTGTACTGTTGCTACATATATTTGTCAGAAAATGAAAGTATGCCCCAAAAAAAATAAAAAAAATAAAATAAAATGTATGCCCGATAAATGTATGCAAAAATAAATAAATAAATAAATGTATGCACGATAAATGTATGCAAAAAAAAAATAATAAATAAATAAAAATATATAAATAAATAAATGTATGCATGATAAATGTATGCAAAATAAATAAATAAAAAAAAAATTAAAATGTATGCCCGATAAATGTATGCAAAAATAAATACCTAAATAAATAAATGTATGCACGATAAATGTATAAAAAAAAATATAAATAGATAAAAATATATAAATTACATAAAGATGTATGCAAGATCAATGTAAATGCAAAAAAATAAAATACATAAATAAAAAAAATGTATGCCCGATAAATGTATGCAAGAAAAAAAAAAAATGTATGCCCGATAAAAATGTGCCCGATAAATATATGCACATATTAAATGCACAAATGAAATGTATATCTAAAAAATATGCAATGTATACCCGAATGAAAATATGCACAAATGAAATGTATGCCCTATGAAAATATATGCGCAAATAAAAATATATATCAGACAATGAAATCTGACATCTTATTTAAGCCTGTGGATTGAAGAGTAATTATTTTATAGATCCAAAAAGTTTCCTTTTCCCCGGACAATCTCTTTTCTCTATCATGTACATGGTCAGAATTGTTCAAAAGGGCTGTACCGTGAACTAGAGTGATACCTTTATGGGCATTTTCCAAAATGGGCCTTGAAAACTGTGGGTGAGTACCATATGATTGGATGTTGTAACTACTGGTAATATTCACCCTTTTAGACAACTTTCATGACGTACGACCTATATACTGTATACCACAAAAGCACGTTATTAGATAAATCACAAGGAACTTCCCGCATTTCATACCACCTTTATACCAGTAATTTTTCTTTGGTTTTTAAAGAAACAAAGTCTTTGGATTTCTACTATGTAAACTACAACACTTACCTGATTATGTGAACCACATCTCGATGTGACCCAGGTCGTTTTGTTATGGAGAATTCCACAACGGGTTACTTTCACTACCTCCTCAACCCCAACATATTCTTAAGATGTTTAGACCAATAGGGGGCTATCAGATTTTTTATCGACTTAGCCCTCGCGATAGATTATTGGTGGCGTTCTATTGGTAGGATTTGGTTCAGCGAGGGTCCTGCTTAAGTTATCCCCCAATGTTCACTTTGTCAGGAATTTTCTGGATTTCTTTATGCTGTCTGGGAGTTATAAGTTGTAATTAAAACCTAAACCCTGTTTACTTGTTTCTAATGAAAAGATCTCTTGAAGGAAGAGGTTCTGTACTCTCTGCCCCTTGATTACTATCGTCAGGGTACAGGAACTCTTTCTGATTTTTAAGTCAAAGCTTTATCTTCTCATTATTTACCAATTTTTGGGAAATTTGTATTTGTAAAAAACTTTTTTTCCAATAGTCTGCTTGACTGGATAAAGTCAAGAGACCTCTCGTGCAATTTTTAACGATACGTCAGAATTGTCCGACCAAGGAACAGTTTTACTGGTCAACTCCGAAAATGACTGCTGTCAAAATGTAGGTAACTGTTCGAATCTCAGACTTTAAAGGAATTTTTTGATTTTATCTGAACCTCATCGATAAACAGGCATATGTGTTTCAAAAAATGGAGAATTCTGTCCTGTAGTATAGAATAATCTCCCTCGAATTGTGCCCATAAAATAAATATGGACGAAATGAAGGGGCTACACTTTCGACCCAAAGCTTAGCCTGTTCTATCTGATGATAATGCGTTTGATCTATATGTATAAAAAAAATTTTATTAGCAAAATAAGGTTCCTAATCACTTCCAAAAAACTGTTTTTAAAAAACTATTACTAAAATATGCATCGAGATCCAAATTTTTATTTTAACAGCATCTAGTACCCGTGAGCATGTCCAATGTTCGAGTAAAGAGCTGTTACTTCGAGTTTCAGAACAAGTAGTCTTTCTCCCATTTAAAACCAAGTGCCTTAAATATCTCAGAATCATTCAAATAACATACTAAGATTTTTTACCAAAGGTTGAGATATACGTCCACATAATAGACAATTAGACAATGTGGAATTTACACCAGACACAATAGTCTCCCCTGAGGTTTTTTCTCATCCTTGTGTATTTTAGAGTAAAAAATAAAAGTGTGGAGTGAATGTGATTTAAACCATAGAAATTTAAACTCATCCTTCGTGATTATTCCCTCGCTCATGGTCCAGTTTAGAAACCATCAAACACTTTATTATTCATCGTGAACATATGGTTGATTCTTCATAATAATTCTCGTCTTTCAAGATTCTTAGTGCCTCATTATTCATAATCTGAATAGTTCAGGATGACAATACTCCCACCTTTATCTCCTTTCTAATATCCCCCCCACCTGCCATATATTTGTTTATAGCATATTTCCTTCTAAGCTGATTTTTCTTGCTTGGTTTAAGTTTACATTCTTAGGGAGCTACTCTTGATTTTTCGGGAAATCCTCTGAAACTAAGTCAAAGAAAACAGAGATATGGTTCCCCCTGAGCAAACAAAGGTGTAAAATGTTGGATTTACTTTTAACCTTGATCTCTCTTTTCTCAAGTTCCACTGTGTCAGTAAATAGTTAAAGGTTTTGAGGTGTGGATCTTCTTTTTTATTTAGAAAATACATTTGTAGTAGTTAATTTACGAATAACGACGTTTAAATCTATATAAACTGTAAACGGATCTAAAGAGAATCTGGGCAGAAGACATGCCTTTCTGTAATAAATTTTATTCTCAATCTCGAAAGGTTGTAACCGACAGATTGTACATTTTCACAAGATTTTCGTTTTATTTTTTGTTATTTTAGATTGGAAATACTCTTCCAGCGTGTCCTGAATTTGTCGAAACTGGAGGAGATCATTTTCCTGCATGCGATTCCCTACGCCCCCCTTCTGTTGAAAATTTTTTCATTTTCTGTTTGATATATCTAATTTCATTATCAGGGGATGCTCTGTCGTGTGGTGAACATTCAAAATGGGGTTCAATTCAAACAAAGAAGACTGATGGGAGGGTGCTGGCACCCATGGTTTTTTTTTTGTTTTTTTTTTTTGGGCTACTTTTTTTTTCTGACAAATATATGACAACAGTACCCCCGTGGTTTTTCGAGAAAACCCATAAGTAAAACTTTGAGTGAACTAAATTTTGATTTGAACTAATTGTAATCAGGACAAGTCTCCCCCTGTGTCTCGGTAATCAGACATTTAATTTATTTTTTAAAAATTCTTTTATTTCGAGATTAAGGGTCATTTTTAAAAAAATTTTTTTTTTTTTATATTTTTTTACGTTGTTATTTATATGTTTTCAAAAAAAATGTAAGTGTTTTTTCTTTTTTATAACATTTTTTATGTTTATTGGTGATTGAAAAACTTTATATATAAAGGAAAATCCATGCAGGTGAACACATGCAATGAGAACGAGGTAGATCCTGGGGAAAACCGGTCTTTCTGTTCTCTTTTAATTTGGACATTAAAGACATATTAATTGGCTAGATGCCCCAGTGTCTCGTCCCTTATTTTATTTTATTTACCCAGCCGAGGCTCACCCAAGTTTTCTAGAGTTTTCCCCGCTTTCCTATGGGGAGGAGTGAAAGCACAGTGACTATTTATTTTTTACATAGGGGGCGTATTAATATTTTTATTCTTGGTACATAGGGGGGTATTTAGTTTTATTTCTTTTGTACATAGGGGGGGGTATTTAGTTTTATTCTTGTACATAGGGGAAAAAATTTATAGTTATACTTGTACTAGGGGCAGTATTTAGTAGTTTTATTCTTGTACATGGGGAAATATTATAGTAGTTATATTTTGTACATAGGAGGCGTATTATAGTGTTAATTTTGTACATAGGGGCAGTATTATAGTAGTTTATTCTTGTACATAGGGGATATTTGTGTTATATTCTTGACATAGAGGCGTTTATATAGTTATATCTTGTACTAAAGGGCAGTATTAGTAGATAATTTTTGTAAAGGGGCATTTTTTATTTGTAGTTTTATTTTTGTAATGGGGGGGAGTATTATAGTAGTTTATTCTTTTACATAGGAGGCAGTTTTAGTAGTTTTATTCTTGTACATTAAAGGGAGTTTTATAGTAGTTTTATTCTTTTAAAAAGGGGGTATTTTAGTGTTTATTTTGTACATAGGGGCAGTATTTTTAGTGGGTTTATTCTTGTACATAGGGGGCAGTTTATAGTAGTATATTCTTGTACATAGGGCAGTATTATAGTATTATATTTTTGTACATGGGGCAAAATTTATGTTATATTCTTGCATTTGGGGGGGAGTATTATAGTAGGGATATTCTTGAATAGGGGGCATATTTAGTGTTAATTCTTTAATTGGGGGGAAAAAGGATTTTATAGAGTTTTATTTTTCTGTACATAGGGGCAGTATTATAGTTGGGGGTTTTTTATTCTTGTACATAGGGGGGATATTATAGTAGTTATATTCTTGACTAGGGGCATATTATAGTGTTATATTCTTGTACTTTGGGGCAGTATTTTTAGTATTTTATTCTTGTAAAAAGGAGGGATATTATAGTAGTTTATTCTTGTACATAGGGGCGATTATAGTTTATTCTTTTTACATAGGGGGCGGGTTTTTTAGTTTGGGATATTTCTTGACAAGGGGGCAGTTTTTATAGTATTATATTCTTGTACAAGGGGCAGTATTATAGTGTTATATTTTGTAAAGGGGGCGTATTATATATTATATTCTTTTTTTTTTAAAATTTTCAAATATTATATATTATATTCTTTACATAGGGCATATTATAGAGTTATATTCTTTTAAAATAGGGGGCGTATTTTAGTAGTTATATTCTTGTACATGGGGGTTTTTTGGTTTTTTATTTTTAGTTTATTCTTTTTTAGGGGGCAGTATTATAGTATTATTTTCCTGTAATAGGGGGGAGTAATTTTTTAGTGGGTTTTATTCTTGTCATAGGGGGGAGTATTATAGTGGGTTTTTTTCCTGTACTAGGGGGGCCCCAATTATAGTGGGGTTTTTTTCTTTTAATAGGGGCAGTATTATAGTGGGTTTTATTCTTGTACATAGGGGGCGTATTATAGTGGTTAACCTTGTGGTGGGGGGTGTTTTTACTGCAGTAGGAAATTTTCCGTACATTTTTAGGTCAGAACATTTATAATACAATTGATTCATTTGTTTCATTGACTCTTTGCTGTTGTCTTACGTTAATCATTTTCTTTGGTGATAAATCTGCAGATGAACCTTCTTCACCCAAGAAATCTCGAAGCGATTCATTCTTCAAAATTTTTAAAAGGAGAAATTCATCCGTATCTACGGAGTGGAAATCAGTCAGGATTGGCCCGGAGGAGGAGACAGCCGATAATAACCTCTTGGCCGTGCGGGTCATGGTGCTGAGCGACGAGAGCAGGTAATGTTCTGGGAGATTCTCACCTGATTACTTGAGTCGTTAATTCTACCTGCATAAAAATCTCGCTCCCCTATGGCAATAACAGGTCCACGTTCTGGATTATCAAACATTCTGGATTATCAGGCTGTCATAGAAAAGTATATATAGGAAATCTAAGGCAGAGAAGGAATGTGACCATTGACTGCACTACAATGACTTGTCTCCTATTGATCTCCATATTTGCCTTTGCTTTCTTGTCTTCTGCTTCTGGATTTGTCAGATTCCAGATTATTCTACAGGGATTTGCAAGTAACAAGTAAATCCTATGAACGTTTGATCAAATTTCAGATTAAACGTTTTGTACAGAAGTTTCTACCCGCGTCTTGTAATGTACGATCACTGCACCTAAGGTTTTCATGGATGCTTTTATAAGCGCATTTAAAGGGGTTCTCTTACTACATTGATTCATCTTACCTCAGTCCTGTTTTCATTTTGAATTCAGAGGCATGTTTACTGGCTACCACTAGGCTGCAGTAGAAGCCAGGTCTGTAGCTATAGCAACCAGTGCTGGCAGACTATCAGGAGAGATTGAACAGGTCTGTAGCTATAGCGACCAGTGCTGGAAGCCTATCAGGAGAGAAAGAACAGGTTTGTAGCTATAGCAACCAGCACAACCAGCCTATCACGAGAGATAGAACAGGTCTGTAGATATAGTGACCAGTGCTGGAAGCCTATCAGGAGAGATCAACGAGTCTAGTAGCTATAGTAAACCAGCATACCAGCCCTATCACGGAGAAGATAACAGGTCTGTAGCTATAACAACCAGTGCTGGCAGCCTATCAGGAGAGATCGGACAGGTCTGTAGCTATAGCGACCTGAAGAGCTGATGCAGCCCATACAAGAGGGGATATCTAGGAATAGGTCGGACACTGTTAATGGACACATATTGCAAAGGGACTTGTTTTTGCAAGATCTTTAACATAAAAAGCAGCAATCCCTGTAGTGAGTCAACCCCTTTAACATCCCAACAACTATCTTCAATGGTGGAGATGTTTAAGATAACAGGGTAGGATCCAAATACATTGCTGTTCTAATTTTGCTTCCATTCAGACTCAGAGCAGTTCTTATCTCCTGCTTGTGTACACAAGCTGTACTAGGTTACCGACCACCTCTCCCTGCTCTAGCAGTGGCCAGGCTGCTGACCTCTTTCTGTTCTAGCAGTGCCTGGGCTGGTGACATTACTATCTGCTGTGTCTTATCAGCAGCACTTTCACCTACCAAGGTGTCAGTTTGTACTGTCATGTTACAACAGGTCGGTTAGGATTGATACCGTGGACACCAGGTAGTTGTTGATCCTCTGGGCAACTGGAGCCTAGATGGTATAGCAGAGCATGCCAAGGAGCGTGGTCTAAGGGGCCACCGGTCATCACCGGAGCCCACTGATAGGCTGGACTGGCTTAGCTGCGGGGAACCACCAGGTCACTACCCCAGCAGGGTCACAGCCAAAGTGCTGGATGTGGGATACTAGTACCGTAGAAAGAGTCCCGGGGAGCTAGCAGACTGGTGTAATGGCAGGTGAAAGCAGAAACAGGTACTCAGGTATCAGGCTGGCATAACGGAGGGTAACAGCAGGGTAAACGTACACAGGTAGCAGGGAGGCATAATGGCAGATAACAGAAAGAACAAGAACCAGAGGTCAGGAGTTCAGATGGACATTAATAAACTGACCCTGGAGCAGAGACAGGAAGTTGCTTAAATCACAGGAGGTCATAGGTTATTGGACAGGTAATTGGTGCACTGTCCCTTTAAATCCAGAGAAGTTGGTGTGCACAAACACAGATGGGAACAGAGACAGGAGAGAGGACAGGTGAGTACACAGCAAACAAGGAACTCAGCAGGGAGCGCGGCAGAGCCGCAGCAGCAGGGACTGGACAGGACAGGAGCAAGAGCAAGGACTAGGGACACAGAAAGGCACCGGGACACGTACGCGGTCCACAGCAGTGACCATCGTGTGAATGGAGACAGGACTGCAGCGGGGACACGGCCATGTCTGCGGTCAGGAACCGGGACTACAGCATCGACCGTGACAAGCACAAGAGCTTTTTATAGGCCTCTGAAAGTCACAGAGCAGACTGAGAGCCGGCCACGCCTGCGTACAGCTCTCCATTTTATTCTGTGGGAGTACAGCCGAACATTCCGCTTCTTTGTACCAGGAAGTCCCATAGAACAGAATAGAGATCACAGCGTTCCCCTGTATTGGGAACTCCCATAGAACAGAATGGAGAATGCAGCGCTCCCTTGTACTTGGAACTCCCATAGAACAGAATGGAGATCACAGCGCTCCCCTGTACTGGGAACTCCCATAGAACAGAATAGAGATCACAGCGTTCCCCTGTATTGGGAACTCCCATAGAACAGAATGGAGATCACAGCGCTCCCCTGTACTGGGAACTCCCATAGAACAGAATGAGAACACAGCGTTCCCCCTGTACTGGGAACTCCCATAGACAGAATGGAGAGAACACAGCGCTCCCCTGTACTGGGAACACCCCAAGAGCAGAAAGGCGAGAACACAGCGCTCCCCTGTACTGGGAACTCCCATAGAACAGAATGGAGATCACAGCGCTCCCCTATACTGGGAACTCCCATAGAACAGAATGGAGAACACAGCGCTCCCCTATACTGGGAACTCCCATAGAACAGAATGGAGAACACAGCGCTCCCCTGTACTGGGAACTCCCATAGAACAGAATGGAGAACACAGCGCTCCCCTGTACTGGGAACTCCCATAGAACAGAATGGGGGAACACACCCGCTCCCTGTACTGGGAACTCCGTTAGAACAGAATTGAGAACACAGCGCTCCCCTATACTGGGAACTCCCATAGAACAGAATGGAGAGAACAGCGCTCCCCTGTACTGGGAACTCCCATAGAAACAGAATGGAGAACACAGCGCTCCCCTGTACTGGGAACTCCCATAGAACAGAATGGAAATCACAGCGCTCCCCTGTACAGGGAACTCCCATAGAACAGAATGGAGAACACAGCGCTCCCCTGTACTGGGAACTCCCATAGAACAGAATGGAGAACACAGCGCTCCCCTGTACTGGAACTCCCATAGAACAAAATGGAGAACAAAACGCTCCCCTGTACTGGGAACTGCCATAGAACAGAATGGAGAACACAGCGCTCCCCTGTACTGGGAACCCCCTATAGAACAGAATGCGGGAACACAGCGCTCCCCTGTACGGGGAAATCTCCCATAGAACAGAATGGAAAATCACAGCGCTCCCCTGTTTTAACTGTGGAAAACTCCCATAGGAACTATAACACAGAATAGAGAACACAGCGCTCCCCTATACTGGAAACTCCCATAGAACAGAATGGAGAACACAGCGCTCCCCTGTACTGGGAACTCCCATAGAACAGAATGGAGAACACAGCGCTCCCCTGTACTGGGAACTCCCATAAAAACAAAATTGGAGATCACAGCGCTCCCCGTACTGGGAACTCCCATAGAACAGAATAGAGAACACAGCGCCCCCCTTTATACTGGGAACTCCCATAGAAACAGAATGGAGAACACAGCGCTCCCTGTACTGGGAACTCCCATAGAACAGAATGGAGAACACAGCGCTCCCCTGTACTGGGAACTCCCATAGAACAAAACTGGAGAACACAGCGTTCCCCTGTACTGGGAACCCCCTATAGAACAGAATGGAGATTAACACAGTGTTCCCCTGTACTGGGAACTCCATAGAACAGATGGAGAACACAGCGTTCCCCTGTACTGGGAACTCCTATAGAACAGAATCGAGACAACACAGCGCTCCCCTGTTCTGTGAACTCCCATAGTACAGACTTGAGAACACAGCACTCCCCTGTACTGGGAACTCCCATAGAACAGAATTGAGAACACAGCGTTCCCCTGTACTGGGAACTTCCATAGAACAGAATGGAGAACACAGCGTTCCCCTATACTGGGAACTCCATAGAACAGAATGGAGAACACAGTGTCCCCTGTACTGGGAACTCCCATAGAACAGAATGGAGAACACAGCTATAGGTGATGTCATATTGAAGTTACACAATGCACATAACTGTCTCTAAGTGAGGCCATGTTGTTGTTAATAAAGTTAACTGATGAAACAAAGCAGAAAGATGAGACAGACAGAGGAAAGTGCAAGCGGCTTCTTCACAGACAGATATGAGAAGTTCTTACGTGGATACCAGGGGGTCACATGACCTGTGGGTGGTGGTCAGATGACTGTTTTGTTAATACAGTTACTCCATGGGAGCCATTACCAGAAATATGCGCTATAATATTTCTTTTATCCTATTGAATAAATGAGGTTTAGGAACAGAATTTGTAATACATGTATGTTAGAAATTATAATGATCTCCTGTTATATACATAATAAACTAAAGAAAATTATAATGTGGACGCCCCCTTTAAGTTCAGAATCCTATAGTTTATTGGTTTGTGGATCGAACCATTTGCACGTGCTCAGTGACCTCTCTGTGTTCCTTCAGCTCAGAGGCAGAGAACCGTACAGAGGCGAACCATGGAAAGATGCATCGCAGGAGGCTGTCATCACGGAAGAAAAAGGAGCCCGATCCCACGGGGACCTCAAAGAGTCGCAAGGAAATCCAGGGGGACTTCCATCCCCCCTTTAAAGCTCCAGACGGTAAGTGACAGGAGCTTCTCAAGAAGATGCACACTGCCAGTCCGGCAGGGTTGGCTATCAGCTTTGGAGATGCAGGACACCAGTTGTGATTCCAGTTCCTGCACCCTGTAGAGATTGCAGCAAATCTTACTCCTGCTTTCCTCCAATTGTACTCAATGAAAACATAGAAGGAGTTGTTGTTCTTTTTGTTGTTGTTGTTGTTGTTCTGGTAATTGTAGTAGATGTTGTTATTCTAGAAATTATTGTAATTGTTATTCTAGTAATTGTAGTTGTTGTAGTTCGTGTTGTTCTACTAATTGAAGTTGTTGTTGTTCTAGTACTTATATCTGTTCTAGTAATTCTTGTTGTCATCATTGTCCTGGTGATTATTGTAGTTGTTATTGTTGTTCTAGTTATTGTAGTTTTGTTTTTATTGTTGTAATTCTTGTTGTTCTAGTAATTGTTGTAATTGTTGTTCTGGTAATTATTTTAGTTGTTATTGTTGTTTTAGTAATTGTTATTGTTCTACTAATTGTCGTTATAGTTTTTCTTGCTGTTATTGTAGTAGTTGTTATTGTTGTAGTAATTGTTGTTCTGGTAATTATTGTAGTTGTTGTACTAGTAATTATTGTCATTGTTCTGGTAATTATTGTAATTCTTGCTGTTCTAATTGTCATTGTTGTTATTGTAGTAATTGTTATTGTTGTAGTAATTGTTGTTCTGGTAATTATTTTAGTTGTACTATTAATTGTTGTCATTGTTCTAGTAATTGTAGTTGTAGTTTTTTTTGTTACTGTAGTAATTGTTATTGTAGTAATTGTTGTCATTATTGTTCTGGCAATTGTAATTATTCTTGTTCTAGTGATTGAAGCTGTAGTTTTTGTTGTTGTTATTCCAGTAATTGTTTTGTAGTTCTTGTTGTTATTCTAGTAATTGTTGTAGCTGTTATTGCGCTACTAATTGAGGTTTTTGTTATTCTAGTAATTGTAGCTGTTCTGCTAATTGTAGTTGTTATAGTTCTTGTTGTTGTTGTTCTAGTAATTGTTGTTCTGTCAATTATTGTAGTTGTTTTTGTCGTTCTAGTAATTGTAGTTGTAGTTTTGTTATAATTGTTATTATTGTAGTAATTGTAGTTGTATTTTTAGTTGTTCTAGTAATTGAAATTGTTATTGTTGTAGTAATTGTTGTTGTTCAAGTAATTGTAGTTGTTGTAGTTTTTGTTGTTGTTGTCCTAGTACTTGTAGCTGTTATTCCTATTGTAGTGCTTGTTCTAGTACATTTTGTAGCTCTTGTTCTACTAGTTGTTGTTCTTGTTCTGGTTTTCTAGCAGATTTGTGCCCCCTCAGACAGGGGTGCCTTCAGGGCAGTAATGGGAGTACTGCTGTCAGGGGCCTTGATCAATTTCTTTTTTTCTTTAGAAAAAGGGCCCAATAAGTTGATGCAAGGTAGTAACTGGTTATAGCCAGGAGGCCCAGATGCTTTGGCTGAACTTACTGATGGCAGCCTTACTTTCACCTAACTGCTGCTTATAACACCTCCTAACAGCTTAGTCAGAATGCCCTAGACGGTGGCCATAACCATTCTGCTTCTCTCAATCCAACTGAGAACCCCCACTTACAGTTTGTCAACTGAGCAAAATATCTTCCAGTGTGTCGACATGTGTAGCAGTCACCAATCTCTCACCAAAGGTGCACTGCTCCAAAGTAGCCTCTGAGAGCCTCTCTCACCAAAGGTGCACTGCTCCAAAGTAGCCTCTGAGAGCCTCTCTCACCAAAGGTGCACTGCTCCAAAGTAGCCTCTGAGAGCCTCTCTCACAAAAGGTGCACTGCTCAATAGTAGCCTCTGAGAGCCTCTCTCACAAAAGGTGCACTGCTCCAAAGTAGCCTCTGAGAGCCTCTCTCACCCAAGGTGCACTGCTCCAAAGTGGCCGCTGAGAGCCGCACTCACAAAAGGTGCACTGCTCAATAGTAGCCTCTGAGAGCCTCTCTCACGAAAGGTGCACTACTCAATAGTAGCCTCTGAGAGCCTCTCTCACAAAAGGGGCACTGATCAAAAGTAGCCTCTGAGAGCCTCTCTCACCCAATGTGCACCGCTCCAAAGTAGCCTCTGAGAGCCTCTCTCACCAAAGGTGCACTGCTCCAAAGTAGCCTCTGAGAGCCTCTCTCACGAAAGGTGCACTGCTAAATAGTAGCCTCTGAGAGCCTCTCTCACCAAAGGTGCACTGCTCCAAAGTAGCCTCTGAGAGCCTCTCTCACCAAAGGTGCACTGCTCCAAAGTAGCCTCTGAGAGCCTCTCTCACAAAAGGTGCACTGCTCAATAGTAGCCTCTGAGAGCCTCTCTCACCAAAGGTGCACTGCTCCAAAGTAGCCTCTGAGAGCCTCTCTCACAAAAGGTGCACTGCTCAATAGTAGCCTCTGAGAGCCTCTCTCACAAAAGGTGCACTGCTCAATAGTAGCCTCTGAGAGCCTCTCTCACCAAAGGTGCACTGCTCCAAAGTAGCCTCTGAGAGGCTCTCTCACCAAAGGTGCACTGCTCCAAAGTAGCCTCTGAGAGCCTCTCTCACCAAAGGTGCACTGCTCCAAAGTAGCCTCTGAGAGCCTCTCTCACAAAAGGTGCACTGCTCAATAGTAGCCTCTGAGAGCCTCTCTACAGGCAGCAGAGGAAGCACTTTTACACCCTCTTGGTGAAGACCTAGGGGGACATGTATGAACCCGGCGCCAAAATCCCTTTACCTGTTTTTTATAAGTGCCTGGACAGTTCATGAAATGTCTCCCAGCTCTTTATAAATTTGTCCTGTTCTGTACCAAAAGTAGTCTCAGCCATGACACTTTGACCCTGGTATGGGCATGCCCACGCATCGTTGGCACGTTCAGAAGTGTTGTGCCTGGGGTACAATGCGGCAGGTTTTGCCATATAACAGTTCAAACATCTATAGGACAGGGCTGCAACAGTCTGTTTGGCTCAAAGCACGCCGAAAAAATGGCGCAGCCCCGTTCATACTCGTGGTCAGATTTTACTTGTAATCCTTTACGTATCTGCTGAGACATAACCACAGCGTCAGACAGTCCTATCCGGGGGTGTAATATTTATTTTGGTCAATGAGTTTATTCCATTAATCAGATTTCCTCTTGTGTTTCAGCGCTTGTTCATGCGAGCAGCTTACAAACTGTGACATCTAACAAATCCCTGTGGTGGAGGCACAAGATTCAGTCCACTAAGTAGACTCGGTCCATGTCATATCAGAACCCTGGGATTGATCCTAAAAACCATGTGTCAAATAGAGGCCTGCCAGGTCATTTTCTGCGGCCCCCCAAAACTTTGACAATCTTTGTAAAAATCGAAGGACACTTCATTTTTTTGGATATCTAAATTATTAAGGGAGTTCAAATCCAAAAGGGGGGGTAGTTCACCGTACTCAAATCCCATAGAACAGAAGGGAACACAGCGCTCCCCTGTATGGGAATTCCATAGAACAGAATGGAGAAAAAGCGCTCCCCCCGACTGGGAACTCCCATAGAAAAAGAATGGAGAACACAGCACTCCCCTGCAGGGAACTCCCATAGAACAAATGGAGAACAAAGAGCTCCCTGTACTGGGAAATCCCAAAAAGAAGAAAGGAGAACACAGCGCTCCCCCCCGTACTGGGAAATCCCCTAGAACAAAAGGAGAACAAAGAGCTCCCCGTATGGGGAAATCCCCCAAAAAGGGGAATGGGGAAAAAAAGCCTTTCCCCCGTACTGGAAAAAACCCATAGAACAGAATGGAGAACACGCACTCCC